>PJEM01005257.1:73993-134578 GCA_004023845.1 Helogale parvula
GAGAGAGAGAGAGAGAGAGAGAGAGAGAGAGAGAGAGAGAGAGAGAGAGTGAGAGAGCGAGATCCCGAATCCTAAGCAGGCTCCATAACACCAGTGCAGAGCCTGATGCGGGGCTTGAACTCAAACTGTGAGAGGATGACCTGAGCCAAAGTTGGATGCTTAACCGACTGAGCCTCCCAGGCATCCCACTATTATCCTTTATATTAAGGAATATGTTTATAGTTTAATAAGGGAAAATTATTCATAGGTTAGAGTATATGTATAATCCTGTGATATTAAACTACCTTAAGGAAGTTAAAAGTTTTGATTACAAAAAATTTAAAGTCAAAACTTGCCCAGACTTTTGTCATGGTGGATATTTTATCCACCACAAGCCAGGTTGGTCGTCCTCCCCCACCATCTACCTTTCAATTTAAATCTTTTGATATTTTGTACTTTATAAATCAACTGAAGCCACAACTCTTCCATCTACTCACTCTCCTCTCCCACTCGCTGCGGTGAGCCATTACCCCTCCCCCGCCCCAGCAGAAGACTAAGGGAGGGATCTCTGGAGCGGGTAACACACAGCATGCTTGCACTGTCGCATGCAGGTATTAGTTCCGTAGTGAAAACAGGAGGCAGCTCAGTAACATGCTCCCTCTACTCCCAAAATATTGGCAGCCAGGTCTTTATTCTTTAGGGAGAAGAATTCGGCCAGTAAAAAAAGGAAAGTTCCTAAGTATACTCGTATCTAGGGTTCCCCCAACAAACGCCGCACCCAGATTACCTTATAGTGAAGTGCAGAGTCATAAACCCCATCCACACACTTAGAGCTTTCAATAAACTGTTTTAGTTCTCCATTCTTTTTTTTAATGTTTTTATTTATTTTCAAGAGAGAGAGACACACACAGAGTGTGAGTGGGGAGGGTCAGAGAGAGGGACACACAGAATCAGAAGCAGGCTCCAGGCTCTACACAGAGCCTGACGTGGGGCTCGAACCCACGAACCGTGAGATCATGCCCTGAGCTGAAGTTGGCCGCTTAACCAACTCAGCCACCAAGGCACCCTTTTTTTTTTTTTCCATTCTTAATTAAGAGCAGATAATCAAAAATTACCAGATACTTCAGGAAAAAAACAACAAAAATCAGAAAAAAGAGTACCTGAGGGGTGGCTCAGGCAGTTGGACATCTGACTTTGGCTCAGGCCATGATCTTGATTTGTGGGTTCAAGCCCTGCGTCGGGCTCTGTGCTAATAGCTGGGAACCAGGAGCCTGCTTCAGATTCTGCGTTTCCCTCCCTTCCTCCCTCTCTCTCTCTTTCTACCCCTCCTCAACTTGTCCGTGCTTTCTCTCTCTCTCAAAAATAAACATAAAATAAGAAAAAAAGAAAGAAAAAAGCCCCTTAAAGGAAAAAGACTATGCAAAGAAAACAAAACCACTACCCAATACTTACTAAAAGGGATAAGACAGGGCGTCTGTGAAATAGGAACAGAGTTCTAAGAAGTGCAAATTCAACAGAAGGGCTGCAACATAAAGATGAGGGAAACTCAAACAGAGAAACAAAATGCTGAAAGATGGAAGACATAAGAGAAACTTAAAAATTAGAGAACTAGTTCAGAAGGTCCAGCATCCAAAAGACAGTTCCAGAAAAGAGAACAAGAACACAGAGGTGGAAAGCCTCCAGAAAATAATTCAGGACTGAAGGACATTCATTTCCACACTGCAATTGCCCAGTGAGTGCCCAGTACCACTGGGCAATCTGACACACCACTGTGAAATTTCACACCAATGAGAACAAAGAAAAGGGCCCACAAAAGCTTCCACGTCCAAAGCATCAAGAATCACAATGGCTCCCAGCTTCTCAAAAGCAACACTGGAAGCAAGACGAGAATCTGCTAAAACTGAAAATACAGATCACAAACCAGCAATTTCACTCCTACATATATAAGCCAGGAACTGTTCACATAATAGCTGGGATAAATGTACCAGACTGTTTATAACCGCATTATTTCTAATCGCCCCAACTAGAATTAATCAAAATGTTCATCAAAATAGAAGAGATAAATTTAGATATACTCATACAATAAAATACCGTAACTTATGAAATTAAACGACAGCTACCTACAACAGTATGGATGTGTCTTGCAACGTTGAGCATAAGAAGCCAAAAAATGAAGAATTATATACAGTATGATTCCACTTGCATAAAGTCAGTAATGGCAAAAAAATAAACTATATCATTTTGTGATACATACAAAGATGGAAAAACTATAAAGAAAAGAAGGGAGTGATTAACCAAAAGTCAACGGAAGGGCTGAGTTGTGACTGGAGAAACATGGAGTTTCCTCAATATTCTGCTTTTTGACCTGCATGGAGACAACACAAAGATTTGTTTTATAATTATTCATTAACCCATACATATGTTTTATGAACTTTTCTATGTGTATAATGGATTTTATAATAAAAGAAGAAAGATGATAACGGAGCAATGCTTGCAAAATTCTGAATGGAAATTATTTTCAATTTAGAATTCTACACCTATCCAAATGATAATTTTGAGAGTAAAAGGCATTTTCAAACATATGAAGACTTAAAAAATGTACCATGTCCAATTCCTCAGAAAACTATTTGAAGAGGCCCTCCATCAAAATTAGCACATAATCAGAGAGGAAGCCATCAGATCTAGAAAACACAGAGGTACCAGAAATCACAAGGCAACAGTAAGTACACTATTTAGAAGCCCCAGGATTGCTACTATGTACCAAGAGGCCACTTAAAGGGCTGTCATGACTTCAGGCTTCATTCCTTTGTACAACCACTTCAACCCATAAAATGTCTGGAAGACAGCCTTCACTGAAAGGGCATCAACCCAAAGATGACAGGATACCTGAGAAACAGCAACTCAAACCCAGGAAGAAAGAAAGGTAAAAAAAAAAAAAAAAAAAAAAAAGCCCCACGGTGACAGCTGTGTAACAGGCCTAGATAAGAGGACCACTAGCTGCTGGAAGTAGATCTCCAAGGAGAAAACAAAGAATACATGATAAAGCGGCCTTTGTAAAAAACTGAGAAATATGTGTACATGTAGAAGAATTAGCAAAAAGTATAAACAAAACTAAAGAAATAACAAAGCAAATATAAGCCTTCAGAAAAACAGAAAGAAAAGAAAGTCATAGTACAGAACGTCGCTCAGCTGAGAATATTTACATGCGCCAGCAGCTCTTTAAGCATGGTCTAAAGATGCCTTGATGTCTCCTTTCAGGGAATCCATGTGGCACAACTATTTTCATAAATGACCGAGGCATTTTTCTTTTCCACTGGCCTGACATTTGCACTGATGATGCAAAAGCAATGGTGGGTAAAACTGCTGGCACCTTAATACAAATCAAGGCGGAACAACCAACTGTATTAGTAGTTGTATTCTTCACCACCGCATATTTGCACTTTGGGGTTAAAAAACCAACTTCACTTAAGAATGTCTTTGATGAAGCAGTAAAAATTACTGATTTTATTAAATCTCAATCCTTGAGTATACATACTTACATTTTTTAATATTCTGTGTGATTAATAGGAAGTATGCACAAAGTATTTCTGCACAATGAATTATGTTATTTGTCTGGAGGAAAAGCTCTTGGGTTTGAGTTGCAAACTGAACTAGCCACTTTTTTTTTTTTTTAAAGAAGGAATGACAGGGATGCCAGTGGCCCACAGTTGGTTGAGCAATTTACTCTTGATTTTGCCCAAGGTCATGATCCCAGGGTCCTGGGACTGAGCCCTGCATCTGGCTCTGTGCTGAGCCTGGAGCCTGCTTAAGATTCTTGCTCTCTCTCTACCTCTGCCCTTCTCCCCTCATCGTGTGCTAAGAGGGGAAAAAAAAAAAAAAAGAAAGAAAGAAAAAAAAGAAGGAATGACAGGAAAAGTACGTTTTGGGGTATTTAACAGACATTTTCTCAAAAACGAATTACGGGAGGGACACCGGGGTGGCTCAGATGGTTGAGCGACTGACTCCTGATTTCAGCTCGGGTTCCAGCCCTGAGTCAGGCTCTTCACTGATGGGATGAAGCCTGCTTGGGAGTCTCTCTCCTTCTGTCTCTACCCCTGCCCCCCAAAGTAGATAGACAATTTTTTAATAATGTAAAAAGTGAATTAAGGGAGCCTACAGTTTTCAAGGAAAATAATTGACAGTATTTGTTGTCAATAACAAAATTTGAGCTTTCAAGAAAGTGAAAATGAGAATTGTATCCATCCCCATGAACTTGGTAGCTTCCCAGTATTGAGAAGACTGGTGATGATATTAATAAATGTTACTTGGAAGATCTATCAGTCAGTTAGCATTTTTCAAATGACCAATTTATGACTTTAAAAACCATTGTTGGGTAAAATTCTCATTCATAATCCAGGAGAGATCAATGAGATTTTAATGTAATAGAGTGGGGAAAGTTCACTGATGTGGTTTCGGATTCCATATCGCAATAACCTTTGAGTAATACCATGTGGAGTTTTAGTGAAATACCAAAGAAGAATACCCACAATAATCTGGAAGGCTATTAACATACTACCTCCTCCAATGATTTATTTGTATGAGGCCAGGTTTTATTCATAGATTTCAACTTAAAAAGCATACCACAACTGATTAAATACAAAAGCAAGTAGATACGATCCAGCTGCCTTCTAGTAAGCTGGACGTTAGATTTTCAAAAAATGTAAATCAATGCTCATTCTCTCCCTAAATTTTTTGAAATAAAATGTTTCAATAAAACGTTATCTTAGCATGTAATTAATGTATTATTTTAAGTAATAAATAAGTATTTTTAAAAATTTCTCAGTTTTAGTTCTAACAATAAAAATACTGAATACAACCTACATAAACAAAACCTGTTTGGGGTTTCAAGAGGGTAAGAGGATTTTCTCCTGCAGGTATAATTTATTTTTGCACAGGCATAAATTAGAATCAGGAGGTAAAAAATTAAGACAGCAGCATTTGTGGCAGGAGGGATTCTGAAACCAAAGAGTCTGAGAACTGTTGGCAGCAGCATAATAATAAAAACCAAATATGGATTTACCCAAAATTAATAAATACTATTTTGGGAAGGTGGAAGAGAAGCAGAGATCATCAAAATGGTTAACAAAAGTAAGATAGAAATGTGCTCTGGGGCACGTGGGGTGCTCAACTGGTTGAGTGCTCAACTCTTGACTTCGGCTCAGGTCATGATGCCAGGATTGGGCAATTGAGCCCCACATCAGGCTCTGTGCTGAGTGTGGAGCCTGCCTAAGATGCTCGCTCTCCCTCGCTCGCTCGCTCTCCCCCCCCCCCCCCCCCCCCCCCCCCCCCCCCCCCCCCCCCGCTCTTCTCCCCTGCTTGCACGTGCTCTCTAAAATAAAAACTAAAATTAAAAAATGAAATTAAAAAGGCCAGAGATACTGTCTTCTTCACTTCTGCACCCTCACAAGGCCTCATCACAGCCTGTATTTAGTAATTATTTAACTCAATGAATGAGATAACCCAATTCACAGAATTAGGTCATAGTAGAGCAAACCACTGTTTCTTCCATTTTTAAAACTTATACAACAGTACTGGAAAGTCATGTTTGAAACCTGAATCAGAGATCACTCAGCGTTTCCTCAAGTCAGTGATTCTATGACTTGAAGACCACTATTCATTATGTAAACACACAGGAAACCACATACATAAAAGGTTACACACACACATTTGTTTTCTTACCTGTTGTAGCTTACAACAAATACTCTTGAATTTCAATAACCAAGACTTTTTTTTTTCTATTTCCCCCCATTCTGCTGGCTTTCAATCTCTGTTGACTTCTATGACCCTTTAGGTCCTTCTGGATTACACCTCACTTTTGTGTACCATCATGCATCTTTAGGTTAGCATGACCAACAAAAGACACTGAGCAGTTCCCAGAACCTACATAGAAACCAGACAAAAATAATCTTACCAATAGTATGATTCCCATAAAGGAGCTGCTCCAAAATTGCTGTTTTCCCCACAGATAACAAGCCACAAACCACAACCTTGCAGCCCTTTCCCATCTTCTCTCAGGATATCACTGTGAAGAGAACAGAAGAACTGTGAAACTGTATACTGTTCAAATCAACCTTTTTTCTATGTATAAATAAATAAATTACAAAAAATATATATACATACACAATAAAGCATCTGCTTCCAAACCCTCTTCCTAGTCTCCCATTTGCTCCTTTACAACAATCAGTTACCAGTTTCTTATATATTTTTGCAGAGCTAATCTAGATTAACATAAGAATACATGTAGACATAAATATGTTTATTTTCCAAAAAAAAAAAAAAACACCTCACATTTTATACAAAGAACTTGTCAACACCATTTAAGTCTATAGGAATCTGAATCAAATCCTAGATGGGACCAATCCTTGGAATATACTGCCCACTCATCAAAATTTACCTGAAAAAAATCAGCATTTCAGCAAAACTTTAAGGAGGCATAAAGACAAAAATTTGGATAGACGATGAGCCTAAGTTTTTTAGAGAAACATTAATGCTATTAACGTCTTTGAGGAGAGTGAGAAACTCGATTCTGGTAGCCACATGGGCTCTCTTGGTCATACTACTGTTTGAGTCACATTTCCTAATGCTAGAAAAATTGCTCAGGCACTTTAAACTAGAAAGAAAATGAAAACTCCTTTCTCCGAGCTTCTTAACATATCCAAGCAAGGCATAGCAAGATCAGGTAACATTTTCTTCATTTTCCTCACAGCTTATATTTCCCAGAAGTCAAGGCATTGGAAGCCAGGCCGGGGGGGGGGGGGGGGAACTCACTGAATACAACAGAATAACTTGAGAAAGGGACTAAAATTTCCACATTGCCTTTTGCCATCTCCACCACCTTATTTCCCCCAATTCTCTTCTTAAGTATAGAACATGCAGCAACTCTGACTCAAATGGATGCCACAATTCCTTCAAATCAAAAACAACTACACCAAGAAAAGTACAGGAAAGCATTCAAAGAGTTGCCAGGTACTTTTCTGAGTATGTATGTGTGTGTCGTTTGTGTGTGTGTACTGTTGTTGTTTATCAACACCAAAATACTAAGCAACAAATGAACTTCCTATAACTCTTCCCTGTTTTCTCAAGTCTGTAATATTTTATGACCCAAATCAGCCATGACATTCATCTGCTGACAGGACAAATTTTAATGCAACCATTACTGTAACACAGTAATAACACAGTGCTCATTTCCAGAGCAGTACATTACATTTTACCAGTAGAGAAACAATCATCACTTACGTAATGCAACCATTATTTCCCAGGTGGCATGCTTGGGATCCTTCCAAATCTTCCCAAGAACTTTTGTCACTTGTTTCTACAAGAACTATGTCTCTTAAGGGACTTTTTAAAATGTTTATTTATGAGGGGGTGGGGAGAGGGATGAGAAGGGGAGAGACAAAGAGAGGAGGAGACAGAGACTCCAAGCAGGCTCCCTGCTGTCAGTGCAGAGTCTGACATGAAGCTTGAATTTAAGACCCAAGATCAAAAACTGCATGCTCTACCAAGTGAGCCAGCCAGACGCCCCTCTTTTTTTTTTTTATATAAATATATTTTCAACATAACTGCAATGGAAAAATTCTTGACCTTTATTTCTAAGGGAAGAGCTTTGGATAACACTGATCATCTATAGTATGATATCTCCTGTGTCAGCACCTCTGGCTTATTTTTCTACATATACCTCTGAATTTATGATTAATCTAATGTCATCTCATTTATCACAGGATTCTATACTTCCTGCATACTGTGACCTCCTCTAAGTTCTGATACCACTGAATCTTTAAGGTTTTTTTTTAAAAAAGATTTTTAATGTAATAGTTAAAATTTAAAGGGAGTTGCCACTTAACCACATGCCATCCAAAGAATGAAATATAAATCAATCTGTCAGAGAATAAGAAAAATGATGGTAGCAAAGAACAATTCTGTTGTCAGAAAAGGTGGCTGTTCGAATCTAAGTTCTAATTTTTCTATTATTTCCCTTTCTTTAAAAATGTCTCAGTCCCAGTAGAATTTCTAAATACCAATACTTCTCTTCCTGTTCAATGAAAAAAAAAAAAAGTCCCTCTACCACCATTATATCAATCTTCAAACAAATAAAAGTTATTCAAAAGGGCAGGTACATATTGTAGTTAAGTGAACCAGGTAGTTAAAAGAAAAAAAACAACAATTATTAATAGCAATAGGCTCTCCCCTGACTCCCACTCCGTAAAAGGCAGGCAAATGCCAGTTCTGGGGACTGCAGCAAACTGGGAAAATGCTGAAACCGACAGAATCCTAAGAAATTCAGAAATCAAATATTCCAGTCTTTGGCAGTGGTCTTAATATATCTGCTTTTTTTTTTAATGTTTATTTTCTAGAGAGAAAGAGACAGAATATTAGCCAGAGACGAACAGAAAGGGAGACACAGAATCTGAAGCAGGCTCCAGGCTCTGAGCTGTCAGCACAAACTCTTGGTGCTCAAACTCAAGAACCCGGAGATCATGACCTGAGCTGAAGTTGGACACAACTGACAGAGCCACTCAGATGCCCCAATATAGAGGCTTTAAAAGTGGCATACTACAATTGTACTTTGATCACTCACTGATATTAGGATGAACAGATGAAGTATGTTAAAAAATATACGTTACTTTTGGGGCACCTGGGTGGCTCAGTCAGTTAAGCGTCCGACTTCGGCTCAGGTCATGATCTCATGGTTCGTGGGTTCAAGCCCTGCCGTTGGGCTCTGTGCTGACAGTAAGGAACCTAGAGCCTTCTTCGGATTCTGTGTCTCCCTCTCTTTCTGCCCCTCCCCTGCTCACACTCTGTCTCTCTCTCGTGCACTCAGTCTCTCTCTCTCTCTCTCTCTCAAAAATGAATAAAACGTTAAAAAATAAAAAGAAAATAAAAATACATATTACTTTGAATTTGTGTGTGTATAAACTGGGAGAGTTGTTTTGGTGTATCAGAGACTCTCAAACAGTACAAATAACTGAATAGAGGTTACTCAAACACTAGGTAAAGATTTTAAGGTATTTTACAAGGCAAGAAACAAGGTAAAACAGAATAAACCATGTTAAATATTTTTTACCATCAAAAACAAAGGAAAGTTGAAAGAATAAGCGTGATTAATCAAAGCACAGTTGAAACATTCTAAGTTATTCCAAGGGGAAACAATAACACTACCCAAAGCTGAAGATTAGTGACCTGCTACCATCAATTCAAGTATGAATTTAAAACTAAACATCAGTATCTAATTAAAAAAAATTTTTTTTCTAACATTTATTTATTTTTGAGAGACAGATCATGAGCAGGGGAGGGGCAGAGAGAGAGGGACACACAGAATCAGAAGCAGGCTCCAAGCTCTGAGCTGTCAGCACAGAGCCTGACGCGGGGATTGAACCCACAAACTGTGAGATCATGACCTGAGCCAAAGTCGGATATCCAACCAACTGAGCCACCCGGGTGCCCCCATCAGTATCTAATATTTTTTCATAATATTTTATTGTCAAACTGGTTTCCATACAACACCCAGTGCTCTTCCCCACAAGTGCCCTCCTCCATCACCACCACCTCTTTCCCCCTCCCCCTTCCCCTTCAACCCTCAGTTCATTTTCAGCATTCAATAGTCTCTCAAGTTTTGCATCCCTCTCTCCCCAACTCTGTTTCCTTCTTCCCCTCCCCCTGGTCCTCCATTAGGTTTCTCCTGTTTTCCTGTTAGACCTATGAATGCAAACATATGGTTTCTGTCCTTCTCTGCCTGACTTATTTCGCTTAGCATGACACCCTCAAGGTCCATCCACTTTGCTACAAATGGCCAGATTTCAGTCTTTCTCATTGCCATGTAGTACTCCATTGTGTATATACCACATCTTGATCCACTCATCAGGTGATGGACATTTAGGCTCTTTCCATGTTTTGGCTACATCAGTATCTAATTTAAGACTGTGAATCACATTAAATACCCATGCAAAAATGCTTTATTTTCTACATATCATCATGACCGTGGGGACTTAGATTACATGTATGGAAGTAGTTCTCACACTTTTATGTACTCAGATTTTCAAAAGAAAAACTACTAGCAGTTCAGTTCTATAAGTATTATAATGTATCACAATTCCCAAACATAACAAATATGCACCATTTCCTTCCAACACAAAAAGGAGGTCATCTGCAGTACCCTGAATGGGCACTGAATCACATGAATAGATCCTGGGGATGGCCAAGCCTCTTTTGTAAATATAGCTTTCAAGAGTTTGAAAGGCTCTGGAGTAGACGGATGACCAAGATTCCTTTCAACACTCTGAAGCTATGACAGCAGAAACTGCTTACCCAAAAACTGCATCTGAGATTATTCATACTGAGATTAGCACAAAAACACTAGTTAGAACTACTTGGTACAGTCCACACCGTCAGTGCCTGCTGGACAATAAAATCTCATCCGTGACCTAGGCATCTTCATCTGATATGAACGACTGGAGAGAACATGCTTCACAGGGAAAATTCAGTGCAGTCTCGACTACATATTGCTTTGCTTTCCAGGCTAATCAATAACGTTGCCCGAGAATAAAAACATGACCGATCCATTCCTGTGGGAAATACTGAGCTTGGTCAATATCCCCTTTAACGAGCTATCAGAAACCACTGCCCCAACTGTCAGTACTTCTGTTTTTCTAAGGAAACCATTCTACTTTTATGAGTAAGACGCAACAAGACAGTATTAATTTTGAAACACTTAATATCATAGAGAGATGTTATAGATGAAACTTCATGTGGGGAAAACATCCACACTGCGTATGTATTTATTTATGCAAACATCATGTACTGTGGTGTAACACTTTGACTTATCCAGATATGAATACATTTCACATAAACACGCATTTTGTAAACAATATTGCACATAATAAAATAAGCAGACTCCAGCCTACCACTTTCATTCAGTAAATATTTACTGAAGTCTTACCATAATGCCAGGCATGAGGGACAAACTAGGGTGCAAAACCAGAAATGATACCTGCCCTCAGGAATCTCAAAATCAATTGGAAATACCAGTCCATATCTTGCAAAACTAGGAAACTGCAAATTAAAAAACAAAACTGCAAAAACTAGTTAAGGAATTAGCGATCATCCACATTGCCAGAACTTCTTTCCAAATGATTCAACCAACTTTGTAGTCTTTTTAAGTAATCTCTATACCCAACATGGGGCTCAAACTCATGACCATGACATCAAGAGTCACATGCTCTACGGACTGAGCCCCTTCCTTATTGTTATTTTTTAATTGATTTTTTAATAATCAGTTATTCTTTTTTTTTTTTTAGTTTATTTATTTGAGAGAGAAAGTACATGTCAGGGAGGAGCAGAGGGGCAGAGGGAGGGAGGGAGAGAGAGAGGGCATCCCTAGCAGGCTCCTCACTCTCAGTGCAGAGCCTGACATGGGGTTCAAACCCAAGAACTGTGAGACCACCACCTGAGCCAAAGTCAGATACTTAACTGACTGAGCCACCAGGCCCCTATAATCAATCAATGAATCATTCTTGACTCATTATTCTCATACTCCATGTCTGCTCCATCAGTAAATCCTCTACCTTTGAAACACATGCAGGGCTAGACCACTTACCACCTCCACCACTAATGAGTGATCAGAGGCACCAGTTTCTCACCTGGCCTCTCAAAGATGGCCAAGTCATAATCCCCAACACCTGTATTTTACTTTACACAGTAAAAGGAACTGTGCGGCTGTGATTAAATTAAGAGCCTTAGACCGGAGAGATTATCCTGGATTATCTAGGTGGTCCCAATATAATCACATGTCTTTTTAAAGGAGAGAGAAGATTGTCAGAGAGACAAACAGATGTGAAGATGCTATCCAGCTGGCTTTGAAAATGAAGGGGTCAAGAGCCAAAGAATGCAGGTGGCCTCTAAAAGCTGGAAAATGTAGGCAAATGGACCCTCCCCTAGTTTCTCTAAAAGGAACACAGCAGGGCACCTGGGTGGCTCCTCAGGGTTATGAGATAGAGCCCTGGGCAACTGAGCCCCTGCATTGGGCTCAGCACTGACAGTGCGGAGCCTTCTTGGGTGCCCCCACTCGTGCATGCTGTCTTTCAGAAAAAATACATAAACTTAAAAAAAAAATCTAAAAGGATCGCAGCAATCTGATTTTAGCCTACGGAGATTTCTGACCTGTGTAAGACAACAAATTTGTGCTGTTTTATGCCAGTAAATTTGCTGTAATCAGCCAAAAAAAAAAAAAAAAACCACGACGACCTCCTAGTCTCTCTGCTTCAACTTTTTCCCCTCTTTTGGCCTCAGAGCTGCAATCCAAATAATCCTTTTAAAAAATGTAAATCACAGGAAGTCACCCTTCTGCTTAAAACCTTCCAATAGTTTTTGGGTGCCTGGCTCGCTCAGTCAGAACATGTCACCCTTCATCCTGAGTTCCTGAGTTCAAGCCCCATGTTGGGTGTAGAGATGGCATAAATGAATAAACTTAAAATCTTCCAGGTTTTGAACTCAGGCAGTATGAGAACCCAAAGTCCTCCTTCTAAGAATCTTCACCTAATATCGTCTGCTAGCTTCCCTTGTGGTAGATTGCTGCCACACTGCCTCCTTGCTGGTTTCGTATGAATCCAAACAACCTCCAGCCTCCAGCACTTTTCCTTTTGATTAAAATCAATCCCCACATCTCTCAGGCTCACATCCTTCAGGGTCCCCCCAAATGTTATTTCTCAGGAAGACTTATCCTGAATATTCCATCCAAAATTTTGAGGCCCACCCAACACTATCTCTTCCCTCCCCTAAATGTCTGTCGTTACTACTTGTCACCGAACATTACATATATCTTATGTTTATTTCCCATTTCCAAGAAAGCTCAAATTTTCGCGTTGACTTATGCGGCATCCCCAGAAGCTGGGACACCACCTGACACGTATTAAACATTTCATCAATATTTGCTGACTGAAACAGTGATCCATATGAGGGCTCCTGGAATGGTAAAGCTACGATTAAAAAAAAGAAAAGAAAAGAGAAGAAAAGAAAGGGGGGTGGGATAACCCAAGCCGGTATTAAGTTAGAAGGTAAACTACGTGACTGCATCAAAAATGAAAATATTCTGGAGACGCACAAAAGCCGGCAAACTATTTTTCAACAAAAAACGCAACAAAACGCAGTTTCTCGGCATTTCTTCCCGAAACGCTCGCACCTGCCAACCAGATCTGGGCTAATAAATAATTTGCCTTCTAAAAAAACTCTGATTCTGACGTAGCAAAATCTGGGAGAAAGTCGGTACAGAGGCAAGGCACGGAAATGGAAAGGCGCCGGGCCGCCGTGCTCCCCTCCCGAGCCCCCCACTTTCCCACCCCCCGACCGTCTATTTAGGGCAAAATCCTCAGAGTCGGGGCCTGCAGAGGCTGAAGCCCGAAGGCGAGGCGCGCGCCCCCACCTGACACCCTGAACGCCTGATTTGGCAGCTGGGGCAGGGTCGCGAGGGTCTGTCACGGAGCCTCGGGGTTCAGGCTAGAGGGAAAGGGGGCACGGACAGCGCCGCACGGGGGCGGTGAGGAGGTGAGGAGCCTACGCTGCCCGAGGGGTCCCCAGTACCTCGAGACACAGACCTGTACACCTCCGCAGGCTCCAAAAGCAGCAGCGCTCCGGCAACGCGGCTCCACCACCGGCTTCGACCACCAGAGCCCCGCCCCCAAGTTGCCTCTTGCAGGCTGCAGCACTGGGTCCCACGCAAGCCGGCCGTGACCCGGCCACCCACTCTCGCCCTTTGCTGCCCCCGCCTATCAAACTCAAATCCCGAGCAACAGGGGGTGGGACAATAGGTGGGGCTGCGCCCAATCCCGGCCGAACTCCGCCTACCAGGCTCGCTGCCGGAACTACATGTCCCATAAGGCCACATCTTTTCAACGGAAAAAGGCTCGCCGATGTTGGGGAGGAGCCCAAAAAGGATTGTGGGAGAAAGGCTCCTTCCTTTCCGTCTGGCGGCAGCCATCAGGTAGGCTGTGTTGGTGGTATTCGCTGTTCCATCCGTCGCTGATCTCCCTTCGCCTCGGCCATCCAGACTCGGGGACCCTGCGTCCTCGGAGCTCCTCCTGCTTACTGCTTGGCGCGAGTTCGATCAGGATGCGGGGCTGCGCGGGCGTGGAGAGGCGGCCGCCGGAATGGGCTGGGGCGATGATGTGATGGCGGCGCGAATTCTAGCGGGGCCTGAAGCTTCAAGGAAAAGGAAGCATGGGGCTGAGGGATGGAAGGCTGGGCCTAGCGCATCCTATAAGCGAGGTCTGCGGGTGGGTGGGTGGAGTACGGGCTTTTTCTTCAAGAGTTAACCTTGGAGGCAATGGCTACAGCGCATTCTCCTGTTATACCGGCGAGGTCTCTTTGCAGGCCAGGCCCTCGGGGACGCTACCTGCCGCAGTCCTCAACGCCCCTCAGTGCCCAAGTCTAATGCCATTCATTCGTTCAACAGAAAAGTACCGAGTCCCTCCCTGCGCTGCCCCATGGTGGGGTCGCAGAGGTGACAGCGCTGCTTTCCTTGGGCGCAGTAGTGGGGGTTGGGCTGGCTGTCCCCTGTGTTTCTTGCAGAGCCATTTTCAGCCTCAGTGGTTTCCTTGTGGCCGGTGGGGTACTAAGATGGACGCGATCTCTCATATATTAAATGCATGATGTTTTTTTAGATCAAAGGTAACCCAAGATGGGCGCTTACAAGTACATCCAGGAGCTATGGAGGAAGAAACAGTCGGATGTGATGCGCTTTCTTCTCAGGGTGCGCTGCTGGCAGTATCGCCAGCTCTCCGCGCTCCACAGGGCCCCCCGCCCCACCCGCCCCGATAAAGCGCGCAGACTGGGGTACAAGGCCAAGCAAGGTGAGCGGTCTCTGCGTGGACGCTTCAGTAAAGTATGTTCGTGGGGAAACGCTAGAAATCGGTAGAGGTGTACAGTCCCAGCGCTTGAGCTTTGTTAGAAACTTGTCTTCAACTGAGCAAAAAGCACAGAAGTTGTTGATCGGTAAACCCTGAAAACAGTCGTCTAAAGTAGCAAGGGTGTCCTAGATTACAAATCTGTAGGAGTCTGGACTGAAGCAAAACAACGTAAAGTGGGAATGAGAAATTAATCTCCCTGTGTGATTAACGTGCCCTGAAAAAAAACAGGAATGTTTTTAGAGTAAGTTTTAAATGGGTATTCATTAGTTTTACAGATACATAGTATTTGGCTTATAGTCCGAAATATATTTGATGTTGCAGCATTTAGTGGCAAGTCACTGAGTCTTCCATCCTTACAGCTTTTACAAGACCACCGTAAATTTGTTTCTACAGGTTATGTCATATATCGGATTCGAGTGCGCCGCGGTGGCCGCAAACGCCCCGTTCCTAAGGGTGCTACCTATGGCAAGCCTGTCCATCATGGTGTCAACCAGCTAAAGTTTGCCCGAAGCCTTCAGTCTGTTGCAGAAGTAAGTGATTTTTTTTCTTCTTTTTAGTAGCTGTGTATCAGGCTCCTGGAGATGGTGGAGAAGGATCTAAGCACCTTTTCTGATTGATAACTTCAGCCTTATTGCGTTTAAAATGGAGTTTGTGATTTTTACTTCAGTCGTCTTGTAAAGTGTTGCTGTTAGAGTCATTGCGAATAATCTGTCTTTGTGTATAATGGAAAATGTTTTATGATTAGTGTGGACCTTGGAACTTAAGCTCTCGAAGGGCGGTAAACTTCGTCTTGAGCACATCTCCCAGATGTGTAGAAGCCATGCATTTATTGATAGGGCTAATTTTTTATGTTCCGGTCATAAGTTTTCTTTCTGGATTAGTAAATGAAGCTGTGCTCTGTCCCAGAGGTTGACAAACAAGGGCCTGTTGCCTTATGTAAGCAAAAATTTTAGTTTTGCTTTTAAAAGCAAAGGCAAAGACAACTTAAGAGTCCATTGTGGCCTGCAAAGCCTAAAATAATAGGCTAAATACTAAGTATCATATGAAAGGCTTCCTGATCCCTCAGTTGTGTTAGGAAAAGATGAGGTGCCTACATTTTGTTAGCCATGTATCAAGGAGAGGGTGATCATAGGCAGTGGTTTCAAATCAATCTAAGAATGTTTACATGGGTTATTTTAGTAAGTCTTCCTTATACTTGGGATTCTAGCCTCTGGGGAGATGCTTAGTAAATATTTGAGTCCTTAGTGAACGGTCTCTGTCTAGTGTGTAAACTAAAGAGAATGCTTGCTTCTTAATTTCCTACTATAGGACAGGGAAAGCTGACCTTGGGTCTTTTTTCCTATTCTAGGAGCGAGCTGGACGCCACTGTGGGGCTCTGAGAGTCTTGAATTCTTACTGGGTTGGTGAAGATTCCACATACAAATTCTTCGAGGTTATCCTTATTGATCCATTCCATAAAGCTATTAGAAGAAATCCTGACACCCAGTGGATCACCAAACCGGTCCACAAGCACAGGGAGATGCGAGGGCTGACATCTGCAGGCCGCAAGAGCCGTGGCCTTGGAAAGGGTCACAAGTTCCACCACACTATTGGTGGTTCTCGCCGTGCGGCTTGGAGAAGACGCAATACTCTCCAGCTCCACCGTTACCGTTAATACAAGTAATGTTTGTAAAATTCTTACCTAATAAACAATTTAGGACAGTCATGTCTGCTTAAAAGTGTTCTTTAATTTGTCTGTTAAAAAAATTAATTGTCTGGAGATTGTTCAATGAATGCATTGTCAAATTATGAAAGTTAAAGTGCAATAATGTTTGAAGACTATAAGTGATGGTGTATCTTGTTTCTAATAAGATAAACACTTGTGTCTTTGCTTTATCTTATTAGGGAGTTTATATGTCAGTGTTTAAATGCTGTTTGGTATAATAGGTGTAAAATAAATTCTGTAAAAGTGGAATGCAGAAGTTAGCCATGTAGATTTGTTGGTGCATGTAATGAAACCTACAGCTTCATTGGGGTGATGTTATGCTCTGTTGGCTTACTCTCAAATGGCTGTTCTTAGGGGGTTGGTAAGAACAGGCTTTTTAAATTGGATTTTTGCTTGGAAATAAGAATATCCTAGTCTTTTATCACGGTCATATGCAGAACAATGTTAACGAGGAACCACATTTTTAGGTTGAATCCGATATTCGATTCACATAACTGCTGCTCTGAAAGAATAGTTAAAAAAGTGCCAGCATTTTTAGGTGAATTAAATAAACCTTTTGCAAGAGGATTCTCTTAGAAATGAAATTCCTCCTTAACCAAAGCAAAATTGCCTTGGCCTACACAGTACCATAGAGTATCACATAAAAGATGGAGGCTCCTGGTTCTATTCCATGACTCCATGGGATCTGTAGAATACTGAATTTTCTACAAAGCAGTAATGATATTTACACTGGTCTTTATTAAAACTGGTGGAAATTGAACATTAGGTAAATGAGAAGACTACCTTAGGATTGGTAAGCTAGTAACCCATCTAAAGCTAAGATTGGAAAATTGGTAGCTATCAGGTAACCTTTTAATTGTGGAGGGTAAAAAATTAGGGTGTTAAATGGTGTTCGTGACCATTTTGAACCCACTAGTAAAGTACATTGTTGCTTTTTCCAAGTCCTATGTCCTCTTGGGTCAACCCACCTTACTCATTCCCACAGGCTACTGAGAAAAGTCAAGTAGTTGGGGTCAGTACAAGTTTATAATCCTTTTGTATTGTCCACAGTCAATTCTCATCTTTCCCCTTAACCCCTCAAAATCGTGGCCATTCCATAAACTTGCCAGGCCATCATTTATGCCCCGCTTGATAAGCTTTCCACCACATTCTGCTTCTGTTGTCTTCCTTCCAGTAGATGAGGTTTCTGTTTTCCAGGGTGAACTTGAGTGTGTAGGAAATACAGAAGAGGAATTGCCCCAGTTCTAAGTTGGCTTGTTTAATCTAGTTTTGATTTCAAAATCTAATTGGTTTTACTTGAACCAATTCTGTTTTTTCCCAAGGGTTTTAGGCTGAGATGATTTCCAGAAAACAGGCTTAGAAACTCTTGAGATCTAAATTTCTTTGCACTCAGAGATCCTAAACCATATATATTTTGTGTGTAGAGGTGGTTCAACTAAAGGAATAAATGTTCATTAAAACAAATGGACCTGTTACCTTTTGTCACCTAATAATATACTTAAAAAAAGCAAACCAAGTACCCTAATCTACCAAAAATTGTAATGGCAGAAACAGTCAATTTGAGAGGAAATAAAATGTATAGTACTTAGTCTTGAAGTTTTTTTCTCTTGGTTCTTTGGTCCTTGCATGAATTAGAAAAACATTTTTTTTTAAATGTTTTTTAAACTCTGGATGCTAATTTGGGAAGGAGAGGGAGGGTTCAAGCTAAACATTGGTATGACAGTCTCCAAAAAGGGGCTGGCTTCTATTTTGCCACGTTACAGTTTTCTTTCCATACTATATACCTAGAGGGATCCTGTTAAGTGTCATTCCAGTGCTGGAAGCTGAAGTCCTTATAGAGAGCTTCCGTGATCTTCCTACTCTAGGCCCTACTGAACTTGGGTCCTGCTGTCCTCATCTGGTATTGCAGCTTTGCTGTTCCTCAGGGCTAAAGCCTTTATGATGAGAAAACTCCCAGCTACTAAATGTCACCTTAGAGGCTTTCCCGGACCATCCAACATGCTGTTCCTGTTTGCTTTAATATTTCTAGAGCAGTGTGATTGTTAAAACATGCCCTAATCAATTACAATTTTCTTTAGAAATAGAGCAATTGGTTTCTCAACCCTGCAGGTGCAGGTAACTAATATTAACTCCCTTTTGCTGATGAACACACTGAGATATAAAGGTGAAGCAACTTGTTCAAGGTCACAGTGGCAGTCTGAATTCATATCCTTCCAGTAAACTTAAATTTTGGGATACGTAATACGTTGACATGACTAAAAATTTAAAACATACAATAGGGTCTACGGTAAAAGTCTCCCTTCCCCCCACAGTTCCCCTCCGGAGGCACTCAATGTGATTGGGTTTCCCCCCCCATCAGTAGGTTCTTCATATGTATGAATAATACATATTTTCTTTTTTTACCCAAATGTTAAAAAGGTTATACATAATGGTGATTTTTTTCATTTAGTTTTATATCTCAGAGCCTATTCTATACCACTTCATGAAGAGCTGCCTCATTCTTTTTTAAGACTGCATGAGATTCCATTATATGGATGCATCATAATTTGATGTGGCCCCTTCTGACGGACATTTAAAATTTCCAATCCGTTGCTTTTACAAAAAATGTTTGCATATATCTTAGTCTATCTATAGGATAAATTCCTATAAGTGGAATTGGCAGAGTCCGCTCTGCCATTCTGGTAGGCAAAATGGTATTGTTATCTAGCTTCATTTTTGCACTTCTGAGTGTGACAGAGGCAACACCATAGCCTTTTTTTCCCCCCCGGGCACCCACCTTAACTGTGTTTTCCTGATTCTTTAGACATTTAGGTAGGAGCCTTACAACTTACTCTTTCCAGCAGAATGGGAACGTAAGTGATTTATTACTTCCTCCAAGGCAATCAAGGCTTGGTGTGCCAGAGGAGACCAATGATCCAAATAGCATAGCTACAAGATGGAAGAAAGCTATTCAACCCTTAGCAGACTGGGCAAGTGAGAAAACTGTGTTAAGCTGTTGTGTTCATTTTTTTTTAAGTTTTCAATTTATTACTTATTTTTGAGAGAGAGTGCGAACAGGGGAGGGGCTGAGAGAGAGGGAGAATCTTAAGCAGGCTCTCTGCTGTCAGCGTAGAGCCCAATGTCCGGTATAAACTCACAAAACTAAGAGCATGACATGAGCCAAAATTTAAAATCAGATGCTCAACTGACTGAGCCATCGGGCACCCCTTAGTTGTATCATTCTTATGGCAGCCTAGCGAGCTTGACCCTAACTAATTTGATAAGTAAAGTCAAGCTATTATTTGTATGTCTACAAGTCTCGTTTTTGTTCTACAGTGACCTTTCATTATAATCCTTTGTCCATTTTTCTATCAGGATCTATACACTCTAAGTACCATGCTGTATTAAATGGAGGGTAGGTCCTAGCTTATTGCTACTAGCCATAATTTCTTTCTTATGCTATACACAAAAGTAAATCAAAGTAGATTAAAAACTAAATGTGAGACCTAAAACCATGAAAATTGTAGAAGAGAGCACAGGCAGTGATTTCTCTGACATTAATCATAGCAACATTTATTTACTCAGGCAAGGGAAACAAAAACAAAAATTATTAACTACATTAAAAGAAAAAAAAAAGTGGGCCTCTCCACAGCAAAGGAAACTGCAAAACTAAAAGACAACCTATGGAATGGAAGAAGTTATTCGCAATTGATATATCCAATAAGGGATTAGTATCTAAAATACATAAAACATAAAGAACTTATGAAACTCAATACCAAAAACCCAAATATCCAATTAAAAGTGGGCAGAAGACATGAACAAACATTTCTCCAAAGAAGACATACAGGTGGCCAACAGACACATGAAAAGATGCTCAACATCACTCATCATCAAGTGAATGCAAATCAAAACCACAATGAGGTATCACCTCACTTCTGTCAGAATGGCTAAAGTAAAACAAAAACAAAAAAACATAGGAAACAAGAAGCATTGGGGAAGATCTGGAGAAAAAGGAACTTCGTGCATTGCCAGTGGGAATCCAGACTGGTGCAACCACTGTGGAAAACAGTATGGAGGTTCCTCAAAAAATTAAAAATAGAATTATCATATGATCCAGAAATTCCACTCCTGGATATTTACCAAAGAAAATGAAAACAAATTTGAAAAGAGACATGCATCCCTATGTTTATTGCAGCATTATTTACAATAGCCAAAATTTAGAGGCAACCCAAGTGTCCATTGATACGTGAATGGATACAGAAGAGGTTGTATGTATGTACATATGTATGTGTGTGTATATATATATGTATGTATGTATACACACAATGTATATAAAAATGAAATCTTTCCATTTGCAACAACATAGATGGGTCTAATGAGTATAATGCTCAGTGAAATAAGTCAGAGAAAGACAAATACCATGTGATTTCACTTATGTACAATTTAAGAAACAAAGCAAAGAGAAAAAAACATACTCAAATATAGAGAACAAACTGGCTGCTACCAGAGGGGAGGTGAGTGGGGGAATGGGTGAAATACGTGGTGAGAATTGAGTATAGAAGTGTCGAATCACTATATTGTACACCTAAAACGAACACAACACTATTTGTTAATTATACTGGAATAAAAATGAAAAGAACCTTAAAGGTGGCTTTCTATAGAATAAGTTCTGGAAACACAACTCTTCATTGTATCCTTTCTGTTCTAAGCTGTGATTCCATCCTTAAAATTCTGAAATTCCTAAGGGATATTAGTAGGTATATTGTATCAGTCAGGCACACTTGATTAAGCTATAGTAACAAACATTCTCCCAACTCTCAGTGGCTTAAAATAATAAAGATTTATTTCTTGCACATATGACATATTCATCGAGGATTCCTCAGGGTCCTCTCTCCAGAAACTAGGCTGTTCGAGTAGTTATTATAAGGGACATTGCCATGTGCCCATGGCAAAGGGCAAAGAGAGCACAGTATAGCACGCTATGGCGTTTAGAGGTTCTGCTCAGAATGTTTACTGAATCAAGTCTGAGATCAAAGGGTTGGGAAGTTAAATCTTACCATGTGCCTGGAAAGAGAGGGAGAACCAAGTATTTGTGAAACGCTCTAATCACCATCACATGCACTGATCAATTAGATTTTCTTTTGTCCTTTTGTACATGTGAGGTATTGTGGAGATTAGCTGGTATACCGAGGGAGCGGGGCAGAAACCACTGCAATCTACCTTGCAGAGAGGAGTACTTTAAAACTGACATCGCTTAAAATTGTCAACATGTAATGCTAATAAAAACAGATTGACTTTTACTCAGCTTTTGTTGTTTTTAAACTCTCTCCAGAGAATGCAACCCTCTACTGGGTTGATTGTTTTGGCAAATTAAGGTTATCTGCATACAAGTCTGCAATTAATTTACCTGCCACTTTATTATGTGACATGGCTTCTTTCCTGGACACCACACAAACATTTACTGAAAAATACTTTAGAATTGCACCATCCAGTATGTTAGCCACTAGCCAACTGTGACTACATTTATTTTTATTTTCTTAATATTTATTTATTCTTGAGAGGGAGACAGAGTATGAGCAGAGGAGGGGCAGAGAGAGAAGGAGACACAGAATCTGAAGCAGGCTCCAGGCTTTTGACTGTCAGCACAGAGCCCGACACAGGGCTTGAACTCACGAGCTATGAGATCATGACCTGAATCAAAGTTGGATGCTTAACTGACTGAGCCACCCAGACACCCCAGCTGTGACTACATTTAAATGAAATATAATTTAGGGACACCTGGGTGGCTCAGTCAGTTAAGCATTCAACTTTGGCTCAGACTGTGATCTTGCAGTTTGTGAATGAATGAACACTTAAAAAAAAATAGCAATTGATGGGCAATGTAATTATCAGTCATCTAATCACTAAATTTATTTCTCTGAGACTCTAAACATAGTATTTGGTTTCCAGAGGTAATTATTAACTAAGTGAAGAAGTTTCACTTCTCAGAAAGGAAAATCCAGGGTGCCTGTGTCACTCAATTGGTTAAAGCATCTGACTTTAGCTTAAATCATGATCTCACAGTTCGTGAGTTCGAACCCCCATTGGCTGAGTTTAAGCCCTGCTCCCGGTGAGCCCTGCTTCTCTCTCTCTCTCTCTCTCTCTCTCTGCCCTCATGGGATCCTCTCCCTTTGTCCCTCACTCACTGTGCTCTCTCTCTCAAAAAATAAAATCAACATCACTTAAAAAAAAAAAGGAAAACCCAAAATATGGTCAACATGAAGGAATTCTGTCTTTTGGCCTGTAGCTGGATTCTGTGGGTAGGATCTTTTAGAATCTATTGCTGTCAACACACCAAGCATTAGTATTGGACTAGGATTAAAAATTGCTAAATATTCTACCCACTCCTAACTTTAGTAGTTCTCTAATTTGTTCATTCTTGTTTAGAGTTTTTGTATGGTATACGTTGCTATAATGATGGCTCATAGATTTGCTCCTCTATGTCTTCACTCTTCTCTGGTTCTCCCCTCTTCTTTTAGTTAGTGAAGAGAGAACTGGAGGCCTCCAATGTAGGATCAATAACCAAACCTAAGGACAAGTCCAGGAAGTGCCAAACCCAAAGGTAGAAATCACTACTGAAGATGTTAGCTGCCAACTGAAAATTTTTCCTAATGTAACTCACCCTACAATGTAATGGTAGACATATGTCTAAGGCTACAATATCATTGATTGTTTCTATGTGATTTGTAAAATTTTTCTGAAATCTTGAAAATGCTTTGGACAACAGCATTATCATTGTTTCAAAATGGTGCCCTTCCGCACATTACTCTTCATAGATGTCATTGTGTGTTTCAAAATCCACTGCCTTTTTCTACCCCAAGAAGCAAGAAAAATCTCGAGTAAACAACCTAATCTTGCACCTCGAAGAAAGAAAAGAAGAACAAACAAAAACCAAAACCAGTAGAAGAAAGGACATAATAAAGATTAGAGCAGAAATAAACAGAATAGAAACCTAAGAACAATAGTTCAATGATTAGAGAAACAAGGAGCTGGTTCTTTGAAAAGATCAACAAAATGGGCAAACTAGATTCATAAAGCTAGATTCATATGAGAGAGAGAGAGACAGAGAGAGAGAGAGAGAGAGAGAACACTCAAACAAAATCAGAAGTGACAGAGGGGAAATAACAACTGATACCACAAAAATGCAAAGGTTATAAGAGAATATTATGAAAACTTATATGCCAATAAATTGGACAACTTAGAATAAAGGGATAAATTCCTAGAAACATTTAACATCTCCAAATGAAACCAGGAAGAAATAGAAAACTCGAACAGACCAATTAACAGCAAGGATATTGAATCAATATTTTAAAAACTCCCAACAAACAAAAGTCCAGAACCAGATGGCTTCACAGGTGAAGTCTACCAAATATTTAAAGAAGAGTTAATATCTATTCTTCACAAATTGTTCCAAAAAATAAAAGAAGCAAAAAAAGCCTCCAAATTCATTCTTTGAAGCTAGCATTATCCTAATATCAAAACCAGGTAAAGATACTACAAAAAGAGAGAGAGAGAGAGAACTACAGGCCAATACCTCTAATGAACATAGATGCAGAAATCCTGCACAAAATACTAGCAAACCAAATCCAACGATACATTAAAAAAAATTCACCATGATCAAACAGGATTCATTCCCAGGATCCAAGTGTAGTTCAGTGTTTGCAAATCAATCAACGTGATACATTACATCAACAAAAGAAAGGATAAAAACCATATGATCATTTCCATAGATGTGGAAAAAGCATTCAACAATATACAAACATCCATTCATGATAAAAACCTTTAACGCAGTAGGTGTAGAGGGAACATCCCTCAATATAAACAAAGTCATCTGTGAAAAATCCACATCTAACATTATATTCAGTGGTGAAAAACTAAGAGCTTTTCCACTGGGTTAGGAATAAGACAAGGATGTCCATTCTAACTACCTTTATTCAGTGTAGTACTAAAAGTCCTAGCCACAACAATCAGACAAGGGAAAGAAATAAAAGTCACCCACATTGGGAAGGAAGAAGTAAAAGTTTCACTATTCACAGATGACATGATACTATATATAGAAAATCCTAAGGACTTCACCAAAAAACTATAACTGGTAAGTGAATTCAGTGAAGTCATAGGATACAAAATCAATATACAGAAATCTGTTGCATTTCTATACACTAATAATGAAGTAGCAGAAAAAGAACTTAAGGAAAAAAACCCCATTTACGATTACACCAAAAGTAGTAAAATACCTAGGAATAAATTTAGGAAGTGAAAGACCTGTATTCCGAGAGCTATAAAATATTGGTGAAAGAAATTGAAGATGACCCAAACAAATGACAAATTATGGCATATTCATAGACTGGAAGAACAAACATTGTTAAAATGTCCATTAAAAAGCAATCTACACCCTTAATGTAATCTCTATCAAAATACCAACAGCATTTTTCACAGAACTAGAATGAATAAGCCTAAAATTTGTGTGGAACTACAAAAGAGACTAAATAGCTAAAGTAATCCTGAGAATGAACAGAACTGGAGGTATCACAATCCCCCATTTCAAGATATACTATAAAGCTGTAGTAATCAAAGCAGTATGGTACATACATATGGTACATGTGGGAGCACATAGATCAACGGGACAGAACAGAGAGCCCAGAAATAAACCCAGGATTATGTGATCAATTAATCTATAACAAAGGAGTCAAGAACTCGCAATGGGAAAAAGACAGCCTCTTCATCAAATGGTGTTGGGAAAACTGGAAAGGGACACGCAAAAAAATGAAACTGGACCACTTTCTTATACCACACACAAAATGAATTCAAAATGGATTAAGGACTTAAATATGAGAGTTGAAACCATGAAAATCCTAGAAGAGAGCACAGGCAGTAATTTCTCTGACATTGGCCATAGCAACATTTTTCTAAATATGTCTTCTCAGGCAAGGGAAACAAAAGCAAAAATAAACTATTGGGACTACCTCAAAATAAAAAGCTTCTGTGAAGCAAAGGAAACAGTCAACAAAAGGAAACGACAATGTACAGAATGGGAGAAGATATTTGCCAATGACATATTTGATAAAGGGTTAATATCCAAAATGACATTCTTTAGAACTTCTACAACTCAACACCAAAAAAAAAAAAAAAAAACCCCAAATAATCTAATTAAAAATGGGCAGAAGGGTGAACAAACATTTCTCCAAAGGACACAGACAGATGACCAAAAGACACATGAAAAGATGCTCAACATCACTCTTATCAAGTAAATGCAAATCAAAACCACAATGAGATACCACCTCATATCTAACAGAATGGCTAAAATAAAAAACACAGAAAACAAGAAGTGTTGAAGAGGATGTGGGAAAAAGGGAACCCTCATGCCCTGTCAGTGGGAAATGCAAACTGGTGGAATATAGTAGAGTTGTTTCCTCAAAAATTTTAAATTAAAGATGCAATTACCATATGATCCAGAAATTCCACTCCTGAATTTATCTAAAGAAAAACACAAATGCTAATTGAAAAGATATATGCACTGCTATGTTTATTGCAACATTATTTACAATAACCAAGATATGGAAGCAACCCAAGCGTCCACTGATAAATGAATGGATAAAGAAGAGGTGGTATACAAAAGTAAATACAATAGAATATTATAAAGCCATAAAAAAGAATGAAATCTTTCCATTTGCAACCACATGGATGGAGCTAGATGGTATAATGCTAAGTGAAATACGTCCATCGGAGAAAGACAAATACCATGTGATTTTACTCATATGTAGAATTTAAGAAATGAAATAAATGAAATAAGAAAAAGAGAGAGAGTCAAACCAAGAAATAGACACTTAACTATAGAGAACAAACTTGTGTTACTAAAGGGAATGGGGGAGATAGATGAAGGGGATTAAGGGTACACTTATCATGATGAGTACAGAGTAATGTGTAGAATTGTTGAATCAGTGTGTTGTACCCCTGAAACTAATATAGGATTGCATGTTAACTATACTGGAATTAACATAAACAAAAACAAAAGCCACTGACTTATTTATTTATTTTTTATTAAAACAATATTTTAATGTTAATTTTTAAGAGATAGAGAGAGAGTGAAAGTAGCAGAGGGGCAGAGAGAGAGGGAGACACAGAATTTGAAGCAGGCTCCAGGCTCTGAGCTTTCAGAGCAGAGCCTGATGTGGGGCTTAAACTCACGAGCCTTGAGATCATGCCCTGAGCTGAAGTAGGATGCTTAGCTGACTGAACCATCCAGGCACCCCCACCACTGAATTTTTTAAATATTAATAAAATAAAAGTGTAATCCCAAGGGCTTGCAGATTTGGACCAATTTCTTTTTTTTTTTTTTTAAGTTTATTTATTTTTAAGAGAGACAGCATGGGCAGAGAGAGAGGGGGAAGGAGGACCTGAAGCAGGCCCTGCACTGGCAGCAGCAAGCCCAACACGGGGCTCAAACTCACAAAGCTTGAGATCGAGACCTGAGCTGAAGTCAGACACTTCACCAACTGAGCCACCCAGGCTCCCCAGATTTGGAACAATTTCCAAGTGGGAATGGGTTAGCTAGACTATTCAAGATTCCCTTGACCTTCTAGGGCTCACAGTGGTCACCACTGCCACCACCATGACTTCCTTTTAATACTCTGTAGTGTAGCTGGGATCAGGAGAAACTATTTAAAGAGGATTTTAGAGAAGAATTGAGAAGGTAACAGGAAGGAAAAAGCTAGGCACACATCCAACTAGATAATCTAGTTTGGGAGCCCCTGGCTGGCTCAGTCGGAAGAGCATGTGAATCTTGATCTCAAGGCTGAGTTTGAGCCTCATATGGGATGTAGAGATTACTAAAAATAAGTAAATAAATAAATAAACACACCTGAAAAATAAAATATGTAATGTTTAAAAGGAATTGGTAATCTAGTTTTTACTATTTGGGACTCACTCTGATGCCTCAAGCAACCTTCTTAGTCTCTCTTGTGCTTAGATCCCTAATTATAAACATTCGAGAGGACGCTGCGTGTTAGTGGGGTAGTAGTTAAAGACAAGGAACCTGGAGTCGGATTGCTGGAGTTCAAACTCCTGTGCTCCCATGTCCTGGCAGGAATCATCTTGGGCAAGTAAGTGGTTTCAAGTTCATATGTAAAATGGGCAAAACAATAAATCCAGAGTTTTGTCAGTATTTTTCCTATTCTTCCTGGGGGAAGGAGTGCTTTGAGAGTCTCAATGTCTAGTTCAGACATTTTAGAGAGAAATAGTTCTGTAGTGGGACCCAGGGATCTTCCAGGTCATAATGGCTTGAATGAAATTTCTTTTAAGAGCCAATTTCCTGTTCTCTAACTCTGCATTTCTCCAACCAAACACTTAATCAATAATTAGGTGTTCCAACTGGACCAGGAATAGCTCTTTTTCTGCAGACCCCAGGTCCAGATTGTCAGTTTATGTATTACTCATATATATGGTCTTAATTGAATACTATTAGTGTTCATTAACCCTTCAGTTCCTAATAATTCCTTAGCGAACTAATAACATTGTTTCTGAATATATAAAGTATATGTCATACTTGATTTGTGCATAAAAATAAGTCCTGCGGCTTCTTGACATGATGTAGAAAAAAATTTTTTTTTTAATTTTAGAGAGAGAGCACAAGCAGGGGAGAGAGGCAGAGGGAGAAAGATGGAGAATCCCAAGTGTGGAGCCTAACACGGGTCTCAATTCCATGATCCCAGGATCATGACCTGATCAGAAATAAAGAGTGAGATACTCGACTTAATGAACTACCCAGGTGCCCCTAGTAAAAAGTAATTTCTTTTGTGTTTATTTATTTTTGAGAGAGAGAGAGAGACAGAAAGACAGAGAGACAAAGCATGAGTAGGGGAGGGGCAGAGACAGAGGGAGACACAGAATCCAAAGCAGGATCCAGGCTCTGAGCTGTCAGCACAGAGCCCGAAGTGGAGCTCAAACGCATGACCCATGCGATCATGACCTGAGCCAAAGTCGGATGCCTAACCGACTGAGCCACCCAGCTGCCCCTAGAAAAAAATTTGATACTAATTTTTTCCCCCAGAGAAGTTGTAATTTGAGGTAATGACATATATAGAAACCAACTCCAAATCACGGATTCCTGTACTAGTGGTTGATCTCAGAAGCCCTTTTGGGGGAATACTGGTAAGTTATACCTCAGAGTTTGTTCCAACTCATGGCAAAGAAACGGCGCGTTCACAGTCCTTGTACCAGATGGGCTTCAGGTCACCTGGGGAGAGTGTGAACTCCCAGGCACTGGAATGTGAACTAGCAGACAAGTGGCACCTGTCGCTCAAGGATACTGGTGCAGACCCTTAGAAACAAAACACACAAACTGAGGAGAGCAACATAGGAACAGTTAAAATGTCTGAAGTGTTCTGGCTGAGCACTGACAACGTCTGTCTCACAAAATTACAGCGATTTCGTGATCTTCTCTCTAGCTTTTTTTTCCTCCTGAAAGCATTTCATCAATAATTTCTTTAGCCAACATTTCAAGTATAATAAAATCAAGGAACACTTTTGCATGAATTACTTAGCAGTCAATATTTTGAAACTGTTCTTAAAACGGAACCAGTTTTAGATAAATATTTAAATGTGGTGTTTCAAAATACATGTGTGACTTTAGTGGAGGCATAATTATTGAATTATATGTGGTATCTGCTATATACAATGATTTTCTTTATATATATATTTTAAGGCTTATTCATATTTTGAGAGAGGAAGAGAGATACAGTGTGAGTTGGGGAGGGGCAGAGAAAGGGAGACACAGAATCAGAAGGAAGCTCCAGGCTTTGAGATGTCAGCACAGCTGACACAGCCCGATGTGGGGCTCAAGCTCACAAACCCATGAGATCATGACCTGAGCCTAAATCGGGCACTTAACCGACTGAGCCACTTAGTTGCCCCTGATATTCGTTTTTTAAAGTTTTATTTATGTAAGTAATCTCTACAAACAACGCGGGGCTCAAACTCACAACCCTGAGATCAAACGTTGTATGCTCTCCCAACTGGGCCAGCCAGACGCCCCCAATGATTTTCTAATAATCAACTAAATATTGTAATTTCTGGGCCAAGGATGTTTCAAAAATCTCACATATCTTAAAATAAATGAGAGTGCTCTAAAATCTTATTTTAAATCACTTTTAATTTTAAATAAATAATAAGCATGCGTTTGATTTATTGGCTAATCAAGTGTTCAGAGAATTGCAAAGACTAGCAAGTTACTTTTTCACATCATTTAAAGGAATGTTTAAAATGTACATTAAAATTAACTCTAAAAATCACATTCTAGACTACCTATACAAATTATTTCTATTTTTTTTAAGTTTATTTATTTTGAGAGAGAAAGTGCAAATGAGGAAGGGGCAAAGACAGAATCCCAAGCAGCCTCTGCAGCCTGATGTGGGATTTGAACTCACGAGCTGTGAGATTATGACCTGAGCTGAAGTCGGTTGCTTAATTGACTAAGCAACCCAGGTGCTCCAAATTATTTCTATTTTTAAGTATGCTTAGAATGTGTGGGACTCTTTTTATTATTTTTTAAAATGTTTATTTATTTATTTTAAGAGGAAGAGAGAGAGAACAAGCAGGGGAAAGGCAGAGAGAAAGAGAGAGAGAGAATCCCAAGCAGGCTCTGTGCTGTCAGGGCAGAAGTGCTCAACGTGGGGCTCCAGCCACAGACTGAGATTGTGACCTAGGCGGAAATCAAGAGTCAGATGCTTAATCAACTGAGCCCCTTAGGCCCCTCATGGGACTCTTTGTCTTTAAAGTAATCAATCACAGGGCGCCTGGGTGGGTCCATCAGTTAAGCATCTGACACCTGATTTTGGTTCAGGTCATGATCCCATGGATTGTAAGTTTGAACCCCCATTAGGTTCTGTACCAACAGTATGGAGACAACTTGGGATTTTCTCTCTGTCACTCGCTGCCCCTCCCCAGCTCTCTCCCTCTCAAAATAAATAAACCAAAAAAATAATCTCTTTTCCTAATGTGGGGCTCAAACTTACAACCCTGAGGTCAAGAGTCACATGCTCTATTTACTGAGCCAGTCAGGTGCCCTTTGAAAGCCAATACTTTCAAACTTCTTTAAACATAATGCTAACAAGCAAAAAGGCTTTTTTTTTTCTTTTTTTGTAATTACAAAACATGTGAAAACACAAAAAATTTTAAAAATTACCTGAATTCCACCACTTAGAGAGAACCATGTTATCATTTTGGTTTCTTAGTTTTGAGGGTTTTTAAAAAATTATTATAAAAAAAAATCATAGAGGGGCACCTAGGTGGCTCAGTCAGTTGAGCATCTGACTTTGGTCAGGGCGTTATCTCACGGTTCATGAGTTCAAGCCCCGCATCAGGCTCACTGCTTTCCGTTCAGAGCCCACTTTGAATCCTCTGTCCTCTCTTTGCTTCTTCCCTGCTCATGCTCTCTCAAAAATAGATATACATTTTTTTTAAAGTGCCTGCCTTCAAATTCATGAATTTAGTATTTGAGTTATATAGTCATTTTTAAAATGTTTTTTTATTTATTTTTGAGAGACAGAAAGAGATAGTGCGAGCAGGGGTGCGTCAGAGAGAGGGAGACACAGAGTCTGAAACAGGCTCCAGGCTCTGACCTAGCCTTCAGCACAGAGCCCATCGTGGGGCTCAGACCCATGAATTATGAGATCATGACCTGATCTGAAGCCGGACACTCAACTGACTGAGCCACCCAGGCGCCCCATATACAGTCATTTAAAAAAAATTAAAAAGTCATAGAAATATATACCTTCAATAAGGGTGGGATCTATAATTGGTGGAAAAGGCAATCTGGACAAGGCAAATCCTCCTTCTGAGGACAACTAGAAAAGTATTTTATATATAATTATATATATAAAGTAAATAAGTATATAAAGTATATATATACACATATACATATAAGAATATAAAGTATAGGCGTATTACATATATATATGTATATATAGGTATTGGGGCTAACAAGCAGTGAAAACTTCTAGAACCCAGATCTAGGAGAACACAGGGTGTGGCATTCGAGGGTGCTTCTGGAAGGGATAACTGAGATGCAGAGAAGCTGAGCAGCACCCTGACAGCCTTGGTGGGCAACAGAGATAAAAACATAGGGATCCAGGTCCACCAGGCAATATAGGAGGAGGCTTCTGATAAACCTTCTACACTTGGGGTTGGGATCCCCTAAAATCTATTCTCCACAAAGCAGCAATTGTGGCATTTCTGAAACTTGTCAGATCACGGTACTCTTTTGCTCCAAACTCCCCAATGACTTTCAGGCTCAGATTAAAAGATAAAATAAGGAAAAAGAAAAAAAAGACAAAAGGCCTACAAGACTCCTACAATAGGACTTTCTACCGTATTGTGAGGTTGAAAGGTCCCAATACCCTCTTTTTTAAATGTAAATTCCAGTTAGTTAACATGCAGTGTAATATTAGTTTCAGACGCGCGATTTAGGGAGGCTACCCTTTCATACAACACCGGGTGCTCATCACACGTGCTTCCTAGATCCCCATCACCTGTTTAACCCATCCCCCCTTCCTTCCCTCTGGTAAACATCACACTGTTCTCTAGAGTTAAAAGTCTATTTCTTGGTTTGCCTCTCTTTCTGTCTGTCTTCCTTACCTCGTTCCTTCCTTCTTTTCTTTCTTTACCTTTGCTTATTTGTTTTTTTTTCAATGTTTATTTATTTTTGAGAGAAAGAGAGAGAGTGTGTGAGCAGAAGAAGGGCAGAAAGAGAGAGAGGCACAGAATCTGAAACAGGATCCAGGCTCTGAGCTGTCAGCACAGCGCCGAACGTGGGGCTCGGACTCACAAACTGTGAGATCATGACCTGAGTGGAATTTGAATGCTTAACCTACTGAGGCACTGAGGCACCCCTGCTTGTTTGTTTCTTGAATTCCACATAATGAAATCATGTGGTATTTATCTTTCTCTGATGATTTATTTCACTTACAAAATAGTCTCTACCTTCATCCATGTCCTTGCAAATACAAAATTGCATTTTATAATGGCTGAGTAATATATTCACATTATTCATCTTCTTCATCTATTCATCAATCGATGGACAGTTGGGCTGTTTCCATAATCTGGCTACTGTAAATAGTGCTGCTATCAACATTGGAGTACATGTATCCCTTTGAATTGTGTTGTATTCTTTGGGCAAATACCTAGTAGTGCAATTGCTGAATCATAGGGTAGTTTTATTTTTAACTTTTTGACGAATCTCTATACTGTTTTCCACAGTGGCTGCACCAGTTTGCATTCCCACCAGCAGTGCAAGAAGGTTCCCCTTTCTCCACATCTTCACCAACACCTGTTGTTTCTTGTGTTGTTGATTTTAGCCATTTTGACGGGTGTGAGGGGATAGCTCCTTGTACTTTCGATTTGCATTTCCCTGATGCATCTTTTCATGTATCTATTGGCCATCTGTATGTCTTCTGAACAGAAAGGTCTATTCATGTCCTCTGCCCATGTTTTAATTGGGTTACTTGTTTTTTTGGGGGGGGTCAACACCCTCTTTTTATAATAGGAATTTATTTATTTATTTATTATTTTTAAAGGTTATTTATTTATTTGGAGAGAGACAGAGAGAGCGCTCAAGTGGGGGAGGAACAGAGAGAGAGTGGGACAGAGGATCCAAAACAGGCTCCGTGCTCAAAGCAGACAGCCACATGTGGAGCTCGAACTCACAAACTGTGAGATCATGATCTGAGCTGAAGCCTTAACTGACTGAGTCACCCAGTCACCCCTATAATAGGAATTTGTAATGTCCTCTTTACTACCATAATATGAAGTATATATAACAAAATCTATAAACATAGTTTCAGAAAAAAATCAATACGGTGCCCAAACTGTAATAATAAAGGAAAAATAAAATTATTCTATAATAAGACAATATGTATTTCAATGCATATATTTCTGCATATAACTGGATCAGAGGATAGAATGAGGCAGCAAGAGGGTGTTTATACCTATATGCAGGACGACTGTGAATACAGCCTGATACAGGTGCGTATCCTGTCAGCGTCTCAAATACCATCAACAGGGTTGCCATCAATGATCTGATTTCCAAACAGTTCAAAAAATCACGGTTAAGTTTCAAACGAAACAAGCAGCAATCTTCCCTTCATTCACAAGGTAGTTACACTCCTAGAAAACATGGTATATATTAAAGCCGTGCAAAAAGTAGTTTGTGTTTATATGTGAAATGAAATTCTAGGCTCGTAAAATAAAATTCTCTTTCCCCTCTCTTACTGTGGCGAGACATTTGAAAGCTGTGTAAAACATGGGACAATTCGTTAGTGAGCGGGACTGTCCAGCACATGTGCAGAATTCCTGGCAGTTCTAGAAAATGCAGGTCACCCCCCTAACCGGCCATGACTGTGACAATCAAAAACACCCCACCCATTTTCAAAACACCCCCTGAGAGGGAAGAGCCTTTGAGGATCACTCTTACCAAGGACCTGGGGCATAATTACCTCCCTGATTTCATTTCTCACTGTTTTTCCTTGCTCCTGCCTCTGCGTTCGCATTTGCCTCCACGCTGTCCTCAAATACAATTATGCGTGCTCAGCTTTACAGTCATCCTCTGCACCTTTCAGTGGCTGTTCTCTCTACCTGGAATGCTCTTCTTCCAAAGACATGACTCACTCCCTCCCCTTCTTCAGGCCTTTGCTCAAACTTCACCTTTTCAGTGGGAACTTCCTGGACCCTCTATTAAAGATTTAAAATTCCCTCAGTCTTGTCCTTGGCATTCCCTCTTCTCCCTTTCTCCATTTATGTTATCCCCAGAGCGGCAGCATCTGACATTCTCCGTGTTTTACTTATTTGTTTATTTATTGTTTATCTTGGCCACCTTCCACCCCAGAAACCTTTTTATTTTTATTTTAGAGAGAGAGATTGAGAGTGGGAGAGAGAGCGAGAGAGCGAGAGCGAGAGCATCTTAAGCTGACTCCATGCTAAGCACTGAGCCCCACTCGGGGCTTGATCTAATGACCCTGGGATCATCACCTGAGCCAAAAATCAAGAATCAGACTCAACCGACTGAGCCACCCAGGCGCCCCTACACTCAGATATCTTAAGTCAGTCAGGTTTCTAGTCTCTTTTGTCTACTGCAATTTTCAATAAATAACCATGGAAGGGAGGGAAAAGCAAGGGAAAAAGGAAGAGCAAAGGAAATGGAAGGAGAGGGAGGGAGTCAGGGAAAGAGTCAGGGAGGGAAGTGGGGAACCAGTATGGGCTTCCAAAATAGCAAAGGGGTATGAGACTCAGACCTGTCTTCTTGCCCTCTGCTAACCAGTGAGTCCAGAAATGCATTGGCCGTTGCTTTCTTGACCCAAAGACTGTCTCATTTTTTCCTTTTTCTGAGCTGGGCAGAGACAGAGTTTTCTATCTGGTTTTTATTTGGTGCTATGATACTAGATTAGTCAGTGGAGTCTACCCCTGTTTTTTAAAGTTTTTGTAAATGGAGAGGATAATTTTGAGGTGAGAGTTGGTAAGAACCTTTATAAGCCATATGACCCTGAAGCCAATAGGCTCCAGATGGTTGGAAAGGAACATGGCCTAGAGCCCGTGATCTCTTTATAATGCAGTGCATTTATGAACCAGAAAACTCACAACTAAATGGAAACATCAGAAGTGATTATGGATACAGAAGACTTTTCGAGGGATGTTTTGAGTTAGTCACAGGAAGTAGGCGTTAATAACAGCGATTGTGAGAGTGCCTATAAAATAGGGCTAAATAAACAGATGTTCAATAAACAAAGATAACACACAGTGGAATTCTAGTCATTTGTATAAACGGCTGTACCAACTGATATCTGGAGGTCTCTGTCTTCACCTGTGACTTCATAAGCTGAAGTATACATCTTTTTTTTTTAATATTTTTAAATGTTTTTTTTTTATTTATTTCTGAGAGACAGAGAGAGACAGCACGAGCAGGGGAGGGTCAGAGAGAGAGGGAAGTACAGAATCGGAAGCAAGCTCCAGGCTCTGAGCTAGCGGTCAGCACAGAGCCCGACACGGGGCTCGAACCCACGACCTGTGAGATCATGACCTGAGCCAAAGCGGAAGCCGGATGGTTAACCAACTGAGCCACCCAGGTGCCCCTGAAGTATACATCTTTAACAAAACAATCCCACATAAGGACTATGTATCATTACCTACCACAAAATAACTTCCATTGTTTTAGAAAATAAATAGGTAAGATTATAGGTGCCTCTCATTGGAAACAGAAGAAACTAGTAGTGTGTTCCACTTTTCCTTGTTCTTCCAAAACAGGTTTTGGTTTTGTTTTTTTAGTTTAGTTTAGTTTTGGGTTTTTTTTTTTTTTGTCTATGATAGAAGTCAGTAATACAAACATTAATGGGATCATTCCATATGTATTTGTGGTAGGCAGAATAATGGCCCCTCCACAGATGTTCATATCCTTATATCTGAATCTTGTGAGTATGGTAAGTTACAAACCAAAGGGGAATTAAGGTTGCAGATGGATTTAAGCAGCTGACCTTGAAATGGGGAGAGTATCTGGTGAACCCAGTGTAATCACAAGGGTCTTTTAAATATGAGAGGGAGGCAGAAAAGCCTGAGTGTCAGAGAGATGGCCACATGAAAAGGATTTAAGTTAACTTTGAAAATGGAAGGGGAAAACAATCCGAGGAATGTGGACAGCCTCCTAAAGCTTTCAGCAAAGGCAAAAAAACCAAGAGCCTCCAGAGACGAACGGAGCGCTGTTAATACCTTGCTTTCAGTCTAGTGAGAGCTGTGTTGGACTTCTGACCTAGAACTACAAGATAATAAGTGTATACTGTGTTAAAGCACTAAATTTGTGGTAATTTGTTACAGCAGCAGTAAGAAACTAATACAGTATTCGGCTGTCTGCACTTGTCATTTAACCTCACACACAGAAGTTACTCTGTCTCCTACCCCACAACTCCAGAGTTCTAGTTCTTCTTACCATTTTCAGTTTGCAAATCACTCTATGCTAGTGGTTCGCAATGGGGGCAATTTTGTGCTCCCATCCCCAGGGACATTTGGCAATGTCTGGAGGCAGTTTTGGTTGTCACAAGGGGAGGGGCGAGGCTGGGAGGTTTGGTACTGGCATCCAGTGGGTAGAAGCCAGGGATGCTGCTAAACATGTCCTGTAATGCACAGCCCTCTGCAACAGACGATTACCCAGCCCAAAGTGTCCGTTGCACCACTCCTGGGAAAGCCCTGCCCTACACACACATATTAGGTTATATAATGCAGAGGTTTGGGCGACAATTGCCTATATTCAATCAGTTCTTATATCCCCTCTTCCTACTCCCCCCCCCGCCCCACCGCCTTCCGCCTTCTCCTCTACACTTTCCTGGACACACCAGCCTTCACTTTTCTTGGTCTTGCTTTCGTTCCACCATGAATTCTCAAAAGGGTGCCCCCTAGGGTGTGAAAATTGTTTTTTAAGGGGCAAAAAATACAGATATTACAATAGTCTGTGGGCCTTCAAAACTCAACCCCACCTGAAAGAATTCTGTTCCTTAGTACTTCATTTCTCCCATTAGGGAGCATTTAAATTATATTTAATTTTCTTCCTTAGGCGGATGATAATGAAAAAAAGTTTGAGAAACATGCTTTACACTAAAGGGTGTTATTAATCACTTCCAGAGATGGTCTTTTCTTCTGCCTCTTCTGTTAGATATAAAGGGAACTTACTCATGAGCTTTTAGAGTCATGTTGTTTAGCAAAGAACATTAATAAAGAAATGTTTTTGCAAGCAAATAGGATCATTTAAAAATTTTCAGGCTTGTGAATTTTTAAAAATGTACTTTACAATGATGTATTAAATTATTGTTCAACTGCTACCACCTGCTTTAAGATGTTTTGCCCTGTTTTTACTTATTCCTTCAGTTTTCCTAGGACAGATCATTAATTTGAAGAAGGAAAATCTAGTAGTGTGCCACAGTCATGAATATATAACCACAAATCATAAAAATTCTAAAATAGAATATGTTCTGGGCTCCTGGGTGGCTCAGTCGGTTAAGCATCTGACTTCGGCTCCGGTCATAATCTTACAGGTTCATGAGTTCGAGCCCCGCATGGGGCTTGGTGCTGACAGCACAGAGCCTGCTTGGGATTCTCTCTCTCTCTCTCTCTCTGTCCCTCCCCAATGTGCACACACAAGCTCTCTCTAAAAAAAAAAAAATAGAATGTTTAGTTTCACACTATGTAATACTTTTTGAGTTTTGTTAAACAATAGTTCCAAGTGGTTAATAAAGTGTATACTAGAAGCCTAATATTTGTATGAGAATGCCATTTTTTGCTTTTGAAATTTACATACTTATAAATATTAACAATGCTTATGAGAGATTTCTAAGTCTAGCTCATCCAAGAATGGCAAAGTAAAGACCCAACTTTTATACCAGTCTCAAAGAAATGGGGAAGGTTCGTGCGCGTGTTTATCATTGGCTCCTTCCTTGCTTCCATCATCATGTGCGGACACTTTTTTTCCACAAAGAAAAACTAAACATCTTCTCACCTTTCCTCACCCCCAAACAAAGCACTCCAGTAAACCCAAACCAAGCACCAAATGTAATTGTATCCTTATGTTTTGTCCTGGGTACAAAGGAAGGAGGAGGCATCCGTCCTAGGCAGCTGTGGGCCACGCCGTCTGAATGACATGTCTGATAGGATATTGGTTCTTTGAATGATTAAATGATTACTCAGTTATTTGAATGATGTCATTCCGTCGCAGTTCCTCTGGCTATTTTGCTTTCATACTGCAAATGTGTTAAAAATTTAAGTCCCAGTTTGAACTTTTATTTCTGCTGAGATCAGCCCTGTGGATTGCTTCATTATACAGTGCCTGCAGGGTGGCGCTTCTGGGCAGGCAGCCAGCACTCCCGGGGCAGCGGGAACTATTTCAGCTCAATTTATAACGCAAAAGAAAGGGATCTGGTTGACCTATAAGGATCAACTATGTGAGAATTAATTCTAACCACAATGGTGATTATTCACAGCTTGCCCATCTTCCTGGGGGAAAAAAAAACATTCTTCAGAGATTATTTTTTCTCCTTTAAATGAGAGTATCTATTCTTTTTCTCTAGTTTGAAAAAATCCAGAGAATATCGGAAGACTTATTATCTAATAGATTTTTTAGAATCTATGAAAGATTGCTTAAAGGACCCATGTAAGGAGGACAAGGTAAAACAGTGATGATTACTCAGCAGTCTCCTTTCCAATCTCATTCACCCACTCTTTCTCTTTGTACTTTGAAGGTGATCTTAAAGACGTCTCAGTTCTTTAGGTTATTTTCACATGGTAGGCAAACAAAGATGAACTGTGTGAATTCAGCATTTCAGGACTGGAATTCAGCTTCTCCACTGCTTACCAAACTTTTGTATCCAGTCTGTAAACTCAAACTACCTAGGAGCTTTGTTTTTCCTTTACTCATTTTACCTGAGTGACTTTGCGGTGTCTGCATTTGTTCTTGATTGCTCCAAGTTACCACAAATAGAGTGTCCTATCACAACCTTTATTCACTTACAGGTCTGGAGGCTGGAAGTCCAAAATGGGTCTCCTTAAGTTCAAATCCAGGCACCAGCAGGGTTGCATTCTTCTTCCGAGGCTTCTAGAGATTGCCCCCACTCCTTGTCCTGTGGCCGCCCTTCCACCTTCAAAGCCAGCAGTGGCCTTTGTGGCCTTTCTCAGCCTGCATCACACTGACGCTGACTTTCTGCCCTGCCCTTCTACATTTAAAGCACCCTAGTGATTACATTGAGCCCACCTGGCTGATCCCTCTGTTTTAAGGTCAGGGCCAGATTGGCAGCTTGATGTCTGGAGGGAGAAAAACGAGGTGGACCAGCGAGGGGTTAGAGGGGATGCAGTACTGTAGTTATCCGCTTACTGGCAAAGTCTTACATATCTACTGTGGCAAAAGATTAAATATATCCAATTTAGCTCATGCATTAAGGATATCCAACTTAATGAGCATATTATGAAGACTATAAAGTCCTTCTCCTCCATTAGAAGCCCTGGAGTTTTTGAGGGTAGAGATTAGCATTTTTTCATCCCGGGACTTACTACAATGCTTGCATAAAGTAGGTATTTAAAATAATTTTTTAACGTATTTATTTTTGAGGGAGAGAGCGAGAGAGCGCGTGAGTGGAGGAAGAGGCAGAGAGAGAGGGAGATGCAGAATCCAGAGCAGCCTCAGGCTCTGAGCCCTCAGCATGGAACCTGACACAGGGCTCTAACACAGGAACAGTGAGATCATAACCTGAGCCGAAGTTGGACGTCCAACTGGCTGAGCCACCCAGGCGCTCCTCAAGTAGGGATGATGATAAATATTATCTTGTCATTTCTAATTATTTGATTTGTATGAAGTAGGACATTTTCATTGGGCATTTACGTTTTTGCTTGATCAGCAGCTTGGAGACTAGGTTCACAATGAGAATGAATAATGATTCGGACATTTGTTCAAGAGTGGAGTGACCCAGTCATGAACTTTGTATCAATTCCTGAAATATCTGAGGAGAGTTTATGACATTCTTTCACTAGAGTTTTTAAAAAAGCATAACCCACCAGGCTTAAAAAAATCAAATTTGTAATGAATACTATAGTAAAAACGAAATTGACAATGGCGAAAACTAAACATGGTAAGATTTGTTGTTGACTCAAAAATAATAGAAGTAAATTTTGGCAAATTGAAAATCTGCAAGATTTGATAAGCCAGATGGACTTGGAAGAAATAGTTCTTGAAAGAAAGCTTAGTGGTTGAAACTCTGATTGGCAAAAAAAAAAAAAAAAAGAAAGAAAGAAAAGAAAAGTATGAACGAAAGAAAGAAAATTGATCAATAAATCAGCTCTTTTCTATTAAAACTTGAGGGGAAAATTTGGTCCTTATGAAAATAATTCCAACAAACCAAAACATAAAATGGGAACTACTTGAAATCGTTTCACTTCACCATGTAAAAAATCAATCATTTATTGATTTGTTCAATAATAAATTATTCAAGTGAAGTTGGCCTAATGGTTTCTCCAGTTAACATTTTTTTTTTTTTGCTGAAGATTTATCAATGTTGGGATAATTGTGATTAAAAGGCTCGTATTCATAAACTTGTCAAAGAGTCAACTAGATTTGAAATCACTGGCACTAAAAAATTCACTGGGTAAAAACAATAAGGCCTAAGTTGGCAACATCAAAATGGTAACCTCCAAAAACATCTTAACATAAATATTAATTTTAATTCTTATTTTTAAATGTTTTCATTCTAATATTAATTAAAAATGTTACAATGTTTTTGATAACACACAAAGTAAAAGAAAAATATCACCTATAATATCATCACTGAAATAAAACCATAGTAAAACCTTTTCATGTATTCTTCCAATATTTTTTCTAATGCATAGAATTAAAAAAATAGTTGTTTTATTATTTCATATGCAATTTTCATACTGATTTCTTTACTTAACATTAGATTATCAACATTTTCATATTATTGCCTCTTCCTCATAAATATTCTTTTTAAAGATGGAGGGGAATTTTCTTTTGGTTGGGCAATTTTGCCAATTTTGAAGGAATATATAAATAGTGCCATATGCTTATTTATATCAATATAAATTATAAAGATTTTTCTATATATTTTTTATTTAAACATTTTTTTCTTTTTACATTTTATTTATTTTTGAGAGACAGAGAGAGACAGAGCGTGAACAGGGGAGGGGCAGAGAGAGAGGGACACACAGAATCGGAAGCAGGTTCCAGGCTCAGAGCTAGTGGTCAGCACGCAGTCCCACGCGGGGCTCGAACCCGCAAACCGTGAGATCATGACCTGAGCCAAAGTCGGACGCTCAACCGACTGAGCCACCCAGAACCCCCAAGATTTTTCTATATTTAGGATTACTTTGTTAGCATCGAATCCTAGAAATGGAATCAAAGGGTAAAAGCTTTCTTCTTTCTTTTAGTTTGGAAGAGAGAAAGAGACAATTTTATTAGTAGTATGCTGATCAGACATGGGACCAGTGAAAAAGCAACTCAAACGCAGCTGTAATACACCTGTGGATATTTTTTATCTATTATTTTGGAAGACTGTGGTGTTTAAGCGGGAGTTGGACTATTTTTCCTTTTACTTATTTACTTTAAAAAAACTTTTAATGTTTTTTTATTTATTTTTGAGAGAGAGAGAGAGACTGTGCGAGCAGGGGAGGGTCAGAGAGAGAGGGAGGTACGGAATCTGAAGCAGGCTCCAGGCTCTGAGCTAGCTGTCAGCACAGAACCCGACACGGGGCTCGATCCCAAGAACCGTGAGATCACGACCCCAGCTGAAGCTGGATGCTTAACCAACCGAGCTACCCAGGCGCCCCATATCTTTGCTTTTAAAGTTATTTTTATTTTCATCAAACTGTGTTAAATTCACACGATTTAAGAAGTCGAATAGTACTATAAGGCTTATGATGAGTAATAGTGGTTCCGAGTTCCGTCTTTCCCCATCCTTCATGAAATCCTTGAAATTCTATTTCTTTTATTCATATGTTATGGGCATTATCTATTAGCTTTCTATTGTAGACAATGAGGATTAATTTATAATTAATTATTTTTTAAAAGTTTATTTACTTTGAGAGAGAGAGAGCACACAAGCACTTTTGGGAGAGCAGCAGAGAGAGAGAGGGAGAGACAAAATTCCAAGTAGGCTCTGCACTGTCAACATAGAGCCTGGTGTGGGGATCAAACTCATGAATCATGAGATCATGACTTGAGCAGAGATCAGGAGTCAGACGCCTAACTGGCTGAGCCATTGAACCACTATTTATTTATTTTCACTAAAAATTTTTTTAAGTCTATTTATTTATTTATTTTGATAGAGACAGAGACAGCCTGAGCAGGGGAGGGGCAGAGAGAGAGGAAGAGAGAGACAATCCCAAGCAGGCTCCACATTATCAGCACAGAGCTCGACATAGGGCTTGAACCCACATACTGTGAAATCATGACCTGAGCTGATGTTGGATGTTTAACCAACAGAGCCACTTGGATACCCCGGAAAATGAGAATTTAAATAACGCTTCCCTGTCACCCACATCCCTTTTTTGGGTACTTTTCATATGTGTAGGTGTGTCTGAACACCCACACGCTTGTGCACGCATACTCACCAAGCACATTTCTCTTCCCTCTGTTCTCCTATGTTATAGCACCTTAGTGAGTTTTGAAGAAAAGATGTATAGAAGGGGAGTTTTTCTGGACACTTACCTGTCTGAAAATATCTTTATCCTACCTTTGCACTTGACTAATGGTTTGGCTGAGTTTGGGATTAGCGTAAAATATTTTTATCTCAGAATTTGGAAGGCATTCCCAAGGCATTCAGTGCGGCTATTAGGAAGTTTGATGATATTTAGATTTCTACTGTTTTGTATGTGATGTGATCTTTCTTTCTGGATGTTTTTATAATCTTTGGCCTGATGTTTTGATGTTTCATCATGACATGCCTTGAAGGTATATTTTTTTCATTGGTTGTGCTAAATAATCTGTGTGTATTCTAATCTAGAAACGCTTTCACTTAATTCCAGGGAAACTCTCTTAAATTATCTCTTTGATATTTTTATTTCTGGAACTTCTATTCTTGGATTAATCTTTACGTTTAAAAAAACAATCACTTCTTGGGGATCCTGCGTGGCTCAGACAGTTCAACGGCTGACTCTTCATTTCTGCACAGGTCATGATCTCACGGTTCATGGGTTTGAGCCCTGCATCAGGCTCCGTGCTGACAGCACAGAGCCTTCTTGGGATTCTTGCTTTTTTCTCTCTGCTCCTTGATCCCCCTCCTCCTGCTCTCTCGCTCTCAAAATAAACTTTTCTTTGGAAAAGAAAAAAACCCAATAACTTCTAATGTTCATCATTTTGTTCTGCTTAATGGTGATTTCCTTGACTTCTAACACTTTTCTTTCTTTTTTTTAAGGTTTATTTATTTATTTCGAGAGAGAGAGAGAGAGAGCTCAATAGAGGAAGGAACAGAGAGAGAGGGAGAGAGAATGAGAATGAGAGGGAGAAAGAGAGAGAGAGAGAGAGAGAGAGAGAGAGAGAGAATTGCAGGCAGGTTCTGTGCTATCAGTGCAGAGCCCAAAGTGGGGCTTGATCCCACAAACCATAAGATCATGACCTGAGCCGAAACCAAGAGTCAGAGGCTCAACTGACTGAGCCACCCAGATGCCCCAACTTCTAACTTTCCTAATACTTTTTAAAATTTTGTATACTGTCTTTAATTTCCAAAAATTCTTATGTGTTCTGTGTTCCTTTTTTGCAGCATCCCGCTTTCATGGATTCTATATTCTCTCTTATCTCTAAGAATAGAGTATTTTTCTTGCTTCTTGCATTGTTTCTTAGTTACTATTTTCTTTCCATCATGGTAGAATCTTCCCTCAAAATTCCAGTGATCCACTGCTATCTGTTTATTTTAGAGTGAAACATTAAAAAGCTGATTAGAGGAGCACCTAGGTTGCTCAGTCAGTCGAGCCTTAGACTCTTGGTTTTGGCTCAGGTCACGATCCCAGGGTCATGGGATCAAGTACCGTGTCTGGGTCTGTGTTGAGTGTGGAGCCTGCCTGAGATTCTCTCTGTGTGTCTCTCTCCCCAGCTTGTGCTCTCTCTCTAATAATTAAAAAAAAAAAAGCTGATTAGATTGTGTGTGTGTGTGTTTTGGGGAGCTCTGGGGAGCCCCTTGACTTTAACATTTCACTGTATGTTGTTGGGCAGGACCCACTGCTTCACTTATGCCAATTTTCAATCAATCCCACTGTTTTCAGTCTCACTGTTATCTTGGACTCAAAGAAAACCTCTTTTCCTAGGTATTTACTCTGCCTATGTGGTGTTTATCTAACCGTCTGTTAGGTCCCCGTGACTTTTGGGGAGTCTGGATGATATGGAATTGTTGATGTTCTTCATCTGCTGGTTCCCATTTGTTATTAGCCATTCATTGCTGAGTAACAAATTATCCTAAAACCTAATGGCTTAAAACAACATTTGTTATCTCACAGCTCTGTGGGCCAGAAGTCTGCATGCAGTCTAGATGGGTTCTCTGCTTCAGTGTCTCGCAGCCAAGGTGTTGAGTTGTCTTAAGGCTCAGCTGGGGAAAGATCCACTTCCAAGTTCACGCATGTGCTTATTGGCAGGATCCTGTTTCTTGCTGGCTGCTGGCCAGGGGCCACCCTCAGTTCATCACATGAACTCTCCATAGAGCAGGGCACAACAGTGCAGCTTGCTTGAGCAGGGTAAGCAGGTAAGAAGAGCCAAGAAGAGAGTATGAGCAAGACATGTGGCAGTTTTTTATAACATAATCTCATCCCATCACTTTTGCCATATTCTATGTTGAGAGGCAATTCATAGGCCTAGTTCACACTCAAGGAGAGGGGATTAGACCAAGGGAGTGAATACCAGGAGACAAGGGTCATTGGGGGACATCTTGAGAAGGCTGGCTACCAAGGTCCTCCAGGGGACACTCCTGTTGCAAAGCCTCGGTCACTCTGCTGTAGTAGAGCCGGGCTTCTCAAACTTCTTTGGGCAGACAGGTCACCTCTAGCTCATTCCATGCAGATTTTGATTCGGTAGGGCGGGGCTTGAGATTCTGGCTCCTGGGTAACACGGAATACTACTGGCCCAAGACCACACTTTGAATAGTGAGGCAGTAAAAACCAAATGTGCCTCTTGGCTTAATCTAAAAAAGCATTTGGCTTCTCTTCTAAGACTGAGAGAAGACCCATACATAAAAGATCATTATTAGTCCAAAAGCCCAATATGTGAATCACAAAGTGTGAAGTCTCTGGACCTCCCAACACATGGCCTTAAAGCAACGGAATCCAGACATAATGAAAAATCAGCATGCAGTCTGTTGGTTAATCTGTAGTGGCAAGGTATTCCTTCTCCAATTTTCTTGCACAGAACTGCATCAAGAGGAGGAGAAATGAGTTTTTATATGAATTTAGAAGGTAAGAGATGGTCCTGGAAGTTCACTAAGGTTTACAGGGCAATCTTACTGTTATCATTATTAAAACATTTTGGTTTTTCTACACAGCCAGAAAGAAGGGTCTAAGCTTTAGGAGTAAATTTCTTTTCTTTTCTTTATTTTTTTTTTTGATGTTTATTTTTGAGAGAGAGAGAGAGAGAGACAGAGCATGAGCCAGGGAGGGGCAGAGAGAGAGGGAGACACACCGTCTGAAGCAGGCTCCAGGCTCTGAGCTGTCAGCACAGAGCCCGATGTGGGGCTTGAACCCACGAACCGCGAGATCATGACCTGAGCTAAAGTCGGTCACTCAACCGACTAATACACCCAGGCGCCCCAGGAATAAATTTATTTTCTAGAATATAGAAATAAATCTATAGGTAATTAGTAAAGATTCGCTAGCAATATGCATACCAATTAATGAGAAGAGCAGTTTACTCCTGGAGTCTGTGGGCAGAAATTCATCCAGGCCTGAGGAAGAACTGAAAACCAAGGCCCAGGATTGTGGGTTTTGTGTTTAGAATCCTACCCCGCCGTATTACATCCTGACATATTATATACATATTACAGGATACAAATCCTGCTCACTTCGATGCATGGTACGGAAAATCTGGAAGGAGGCAGCCACTAAACTCATACGCTTTGTCACATGGGCCTATACCCCTGAAATACAGGACTAATCGGTTCTCTGACGGTGGATGCTACTGGCGTTGTAAGCAGTTGTGTTCAAACTTGAGAGCATCAAAATCACCTGGAGGGTTTGTTAAAACACAAACTGCTGGCATCACCTGCAGAGTTTCTGATTCATTAGGTCTGGGGTTGAGCTCAAGAAGTTGCCTTCTAATAAGTTTCTAGGTGCTGCTGCTGCTGATCCAGGGACCCCACTTTGAGAAACACTGCTCTAGGTTAAAGGGAGACGCCTGATTCTCTCAGGTCCCTTTGCGCGTTGGTGATGTCTTGGGACAGAGAACTTAGGAGGTTGTTACTGAACAAGTTAATGGGGGTCACACTGGGACAGATTCCGCTGCTGGGGGGGTCTCAATGAGATGAGTTAAAAAAGGTAGGAAAATTCCATGGGAACATTAGTGAGAAAGTCAGCAATATGTAGTGTTCCTTTAGTGAGATCATGTGCCCTGTTGTTAGGGCTAGCTTTTTTTTTATGTTTACTTATTTTTGAGAGAGAGAACACACGGGTGGAGGAGGGGCAGAGAAGGAGGGAGAGAAAATCCCAAGCAGGCCCCACACTGTCCGTGCAGAGCCTGATACAGGGGCTCGAACTCACCGAACTCACCATGAGATCATGACCTGAGCTGAAGTCAGATGCTTAACCGACCTGGCCACCCAGGCACCCCTGAGCTAGCTTTTCATATTTGATGTTTTTGTCTTCTTTTTTCACCCAGGGGAAGAAGTAGTGTGGATTTTTTTTGGTCAAGCTGTGATGAAGAGTGCTGAAGATAATCAAGCATTTCTTACAGCATTTTCATTTATTGAAGAGCCAAGTAGCTTGTTCCTCCTTCTTTCCACTCTTATTCCCCACCCCACCCCTCAAAATTTCTGTTTAGTATGTTATGAAGTCAATGGAGCTCTTAAATTCAACCAGGGTTTCCAAATCACATTAGATAATTTCCCGCTCTGTTCAATGAGGCCTCTTGGCTAGACAGTTTCTACTGAGAATTGTCCTGGATTTTTGTGTCATGTTGTGTAGACTGTACTCATTACATGTAGACATAACCCTCTTTCCTACTAGATTCTCCTCTGAGGGAGCAGTCCCATTCCAATGCCATGAGATATTTTTGATGTTGGACAATAAAGGACTCAGAATAGACAAGAGACTGGGTCTGTATTTGAAATGTCATTCTGTTGACCTTCAGCCGCCCAGAGAATAAACTAAAACAATGGAGTGGAACCGGCCTGTGGAGGGCGGGCCTTTCTGTACCCGCTTGTTAGCTGATGCATTCCTTTCTCTAGAGCATCCTTTCTCCTTACACCAACACGTAGAAAATGCTACCAGGTAGAGGGGATGAAAACACTTACTGTGAGAAGTACATCTTAAATCTTTGACACTGTCCTGTGGTATTCAGAGCAGGGTGGATTGTGTACGTGTTATTCTTGAAAATTTTCTGTGTTTGAACAATAGTAGCCGAAACAATATATTCCATCTCCCATGCTATTCCAAATATGACCTTGAGGGGCGCCTGCGTGGCTCAGTCGGTTCAGCTTCCAACTTGAGCTCAGGTCATGATCTTGTGGTTCATGGGTTCAAGCCCCATATTGGGCTTTATGCTGACAGCTTGGAGCCTGAAGGCTGCTTCAGATTCTCTGTCTCCCTCTCTCTCTGCCCCTCCCCCTCTAACGCTTTGTCTCTCAAAAATAAATAAACATGAAAAATTTTTAAAAAACCCACAAAAAAACAAAATATGACCTTGATACTCCTCTTATGAAGAGATGAGGTCTGCATGCCCGATCTTCCAACCTCGGGATGCTGTACCTCCCTGGCTACACACCAATAGTGCAGCGAAATTGGTGCTGCCTGACTTTGGAAGCTCGGTCAGAAAAAGTGATACAACTTTGGCCTTATTCCCTGGAATGCTTGCACTGGAGTCCTGGCCTTGACCCTGAGGTCAAAGCGCTGTGAGGCACCCCAGAGTAGCCTATCTGCAGGGACTATGGTGGAGAAGCTCTGCAACTACTGAAGAGAGAAAGGCTGGCCTGGTCCCTAGCTGCTCCAGCCGCTGCTGGTCTCACTCTGCCCACTGTCGGATTGCCAGTGTTGAGAGAATCTGAGCCAGAAATGCACAGCCAGGGACCCCTAAATTCCTGACCCCTAGAAACCATCAGAGATAACAAAATGATTGCTGCTATTTTCTTTTTTCTAAGTTTATTTACTTATTTTGAGAGAGAGAGAGAAAGAGAGAGAGAGAGACAAAGAAAGAGAGAGAGACAGAGAGACAAAGAGAGTGTGTGTGTGTGTGTGTGTGTGTGCACGCGTGCACGAACGGGGGAGAGGCAAAAAGAGAGGGAGAGAGAGAATCCTGAGCAGGATCCCATGCTATCAGTGAAGGGCCCAACACAGGGCTTGAACTAAAGAATTGTGAGATCATGACCTGAGCTGAAGTCAAGATTTGGATGCTTAACTGACTCAGCCACCCAGGGGCCCCATTTTATTTTATTTTATTTTGTTTTGTTTTCATTTCATTTTTAAGTAATCTCTACATTCAATATGGGGGTCGAACTCACAACCCCAAGATCAAGGGTTGGATGCTCTACCAGCTGAGCCAGCCAGGCACCCCACGATTGCTGCTCTTTTAAATCGCTATATTTTGGGATAATTTTGTTACACTGCAGTAGTAACTGGAATATTCCCTATAACAGGTGAGAATGAGTAAAATCAGTTGTACCAGTGAAATTTCTTTAGTTATAAGAGAAACTGACTCTGGCCAACTGAAAGCAAAATTGATGTGATAAATGTCCAAAGTAAGAAGTTAGAAAAATCACAATAAAGGTGAGTGGAAGAAGGGAGATCAAGATAAAGAGTAGAAATTTTTTTAAAAATGTTTTATTTATTTTTGGTACAGAGAGAGACAGAGCATGAGAGGGGGAGGGGCAGAGAGAGAAGGAGACACAGAACTGGAAGCAGGCTCCAGGCTCTGAGCTACCTGTCAGCACAGAGCCTGATGCAGGGCTCGAACCCACGAACGTGAGATCTGACTGACCTGAGCCGAGGTCGGAGGTTTAACCAACTGAGCCACCCAGGCGCCCCAAGAGTAGAAATTTTTGAAGCTGGAAACAAAAATAACGAATCAATAAAGCAAAAAATTCAATCTTTGAAGACACTAACAGATTGATTAAAGAAAAGTGCAAATAAAATTAAGGACAAGAAACTATCAGGTGAGTGGGTGGCTCTGTCGGTTGAGTTTCTGCCTTTGGCTCAGGTCATGATCTCGCGGTTTGTGGGTTTGAGCCTCGTGTCAGGCTCTGTGCTGACAGCTACCTCAGAGTCTGGAGCCTGTCTTCGGATTCTGTGTCTCCCTCTCTCTCTGGCCCTCGCCTGCCCATGCTCTCTCTTGTTCTCTCTCAAAAATAAATTAAACATTAAAAAAAAAGAATGAAAAACTATAGAATTGACAGAGATTAAAGAGATGATAAGTGAATATGAACACTTCTACTTCAATAAATTTAAAAACTTATGCAACATGGACAGACTCCTAGAATGGTAATTTATCATAGTGACTCAGAAAGAGGAAGAAAGGCTCTAAATCTGTAAAGTTCCAATATGATTACTGTTAGGTATATGTGGGTTTTGACACTTGAAACATGGTTAGTACAACTGAGGGGTTAAATTTAAATTTTATCTCACTAACAACTTTTAATCTAATTTTAGCTAATTTAAATTTAAAAACTGGAACAGTGTAAAAATATTTTTCTGTTAGACAAAGTTGATTCTCTGGTAGGCCTACATGTCACTTTAACCATTGGATCTTGTAAGATATTATTATTGTACTATAGTGTGTATTGGATGCCTGCATCGTTTCTACATTGCACATAAACACATCACTGACCTTGTTGATATTTATTTGATGCACATATTATATTTATTTGAATATTTATGAAGACATAAAAAGAGAAGATATGATTTACCTAGTGATACAAATGTGAGGAATGATTGGTATTTAAGTTGAATGTTTATTATTTAGTTATAATGTCATTTGTTTTTCTAGTTGAGAAAGAAGTATAGACCAATTTTTGAATTTATAGAAAGTGCACACTTTGATACTGAATTGAGGAATGATACAGAAGCTAGTACTTTGACCAGAACAGTAAAGAAAAAAACAGCCTGGAAGAAAGTACATCACACGTATCACGATCCCTAGGAGTTTGAATTTGCTGGTGCGGAGGAAACCGCCAGAGTTGTTGATGTGTGAAGATGCCACTGTGCTGTGACATATGTGCTAGGTATTTTTGTGTGTTAAACATTTGTTTTGATTTCTAAGAGATGAATATGGATACATACCCCCACAAAAATGCCCTTTCTGGTCTTCAATCATTGTAAGAGTGTGAATCAAAACATTTGATGGGGCACCTGGGTGGCTCAGTCGGTTAAGCGTCTGACTTCAGCTCAGGCCAGGATCTCATGGTTTGTTGGTTCGAGCACTGTATCAGGCTCTGTGCTGACAGCTAGCTCAGAGCCTGGAGCCCGTCTTAGGATTCTGTGTCTCCCTCTCTCTCTGCCCCTCCCCTGCTCATGTTGTCTCTCTCTCTCTCTCTCTTTCTCAAAAATTATTAAAACATTAAAAAAATTTACAAAAAAATAACCAAACCCCAAAACATTTGACAACCCCTGAACCAGAGGAGGCAAAGTGGAATGTTATTATGGTATTGGGAACTCACAGTATTCATTAGAACATTTTCTTTGTTTTTCTTTTTATAAAGTTTATTTATTTATTTTTGAGAGAGAGAGAGAGAGAGAGCAAGCACACATGGGGGAGGAGCAGAGTGAGGGAGACAGAGAATCCATCGGGCTCTACCCTGTCAGCGAAGAGCCCTAGAGGGGGGTAAAACTCACAAGCTGCTGTGAGATCATGACCTGAGCCAAAAACAAGAGTTGGATGCTTAACCGACTGAGCCATCCAGGTGTCTCATCATTAGAACATTTTAAAATGAAGAATAACCTGAAACATTTTTAACTGGCTTTAACTTGGGATGTCTGGGTGGCTCAATCTGTTGAGGGTTCAACTCTTGATTTCAGCTGAGGTCATGATCTCAGGGTTGTGGGATGGAGCCCTGAGTCAGGGTGCTTGTGCGTGCACGCACTCTTGGTCTCTAAAAAAAAAAATAAATAAATAAAAATAAATTAACTGGTCTTAAACAAATTCCATCTGTTTTTCCTCATAACTCTCCTTCATCAAAGTCCTCATACTGTAGTACTTCACTTGGTCTGTTTTACTGGATTTTGGGATTAGAGGATTCTAATACTTAGGCTCTTTTCTTCCTTATCCATGTCCAGATTGACCTAGCCTGTGTTTAGTTTCCCAGGGCCCTGGTGTTAGTGGAATATAAGGAAGCTTTCACAGAAAATAATTTCCATTTTTAAAAAAGATTTTATTTTTCGGGGCACTTGGGGGACTCAGTCAGTTAAGTGACCGATTTTGGCTCAGGTCATGATCTCACGTTTGTGGGTTCAAGACCTGCGTCCGGCTTTGTGCTGACAGCTCAGAGCCTGGAGCCTGCTTCAGATTCTCTCTCTCTGTACCTCCCCCACTCACGCTCTCTCTCTCTGTCTCTTCAAAAATAAAATAAGACATTTAAAATAATTGGGGGAAAAAAAGGTCTTTTAAAAAGTAATCTCTCCCCCCAACATGGGACTCAAGAGATCAAGAGTTGTGTGCATGCTCCATTGATTGAGCCAGCCAGGTGCCCCCCCATTTGCATTTTTAATGCAATTTTGAAGACAGTTACTTCATTCAGCAGAGTTATTATTTTGGTCAGGGGAATGAAAAAGGTGGAGTGGGTAGAGATTATTTATGAACAGTCTGAGCATCCCATTAGACTGAGCCACAGACTCCACAGGGTTAATCAGTAAGTTTCCTCGAAATGACAGCAGCTAAAGGCAATTTCCACTGCAGCTCCAGCACCCTGGGGACTGTCCAACCGGATGCTCTTCAGCATCCTCCTCTGGCACTGATGAACCTGATGTTTCCAGTGGCCAGCGGTGTGGCTGGTGACTGACCAGGGCTATAGTTTTATAACCTCTGATAGTTACCACAGTGCCTCACAGGAAAGAGGTGGCCTTTTGAAAACATGAGGCTCATAGACAAAGATTTTATTTCATAGGCATTATGGAAGACAGGGTCGTATTTCCTTTGCAATGGCTTATTTTCAATTCCTTTCTTCTCCTTTTCAAATTTACATGGTAGTATCCTCTCTCTCTTTTAAAATAGGCTTTATTTTTTAGAGCAGTTATACATTCAGAGCAAAATTAAACAGGAAGTACAAAGAGTTTTAATATACATTCTGTCTCCATGAACACACACAGCTCCCCCACTAGTAACATCTCACATCACAGGGGCACATTTGTTACCACTGGTGAACCTGTCACCACTGACGATTAGGACACCTCATAATCATCCAAAGTCCACGGTTTATGTCAGTGGTTAGTCTTGGTTGTACATCTGACATGCATCCACTGTCGCAGTATCATACAGAATAGTGTCACTGCCCTAAAAAACCCTCTGTGCTCTGCCTTTTCATCCCTCTGCCTCCCCAACCCTTGGCAATGAATGATATTTTTACTCTCTGCATCGCCTTGCCTTCTCTCGAACGTCATATAGCTGGAACCATGCAGTATGTAGCCTTTTCAGAGAGGTATCCTCTTTTATGATTTCTTTTCTTCCTTCTAGATTGCTCATATTGGCCGCAGAAACAGATGGTGGATGATAAATAAAATGAAAAGGCAATCTACAAAGCGTAGCCTGGGGAACTCTTGCATCCGCGTCACATACAGCGATAAAAGCCCTGAAGTAGGGAGGAAAGGAGACCACTGTGGTTAGAGAACAGCATTTAGAAGGTGGCGGGCGGGCCTTGGAAGGAGAAGTAGGGCCTAGTTATTCAGGGCTTTGCAGGTCAGGCTAAGGCAATGGAGTTTCTTCAAACTGCAATAGGAAGCTATTAGGAGGGTGTTTAACAGAGTAAACTGATCTCATTTTCTTTTTTTTATTTATCAAAAAATTTTTTTTAATGTTTATTTCAGAGAGACAGAGAAAGACAGACAGAATCTGAAGCAGCCTCTAGGCTCTGAGCTGTGAGTACAGAGCCGAACACCAGACTCGAGCCCACAAACCATGAGATCATGCCCTGAGCCAAAGTTGGATGTTGAACTGACTGAGCCACCCAGGCACCCTGATCTCATTTTCATTAAAAAAAAAATGACACTTTGAGAGGCAAAAGTGACTGTAGGTGGAGACAAGGAACAGTCCCTTTCCCTGGCTAGGGAATTATTACAGTGGCCCAGACAAGAGATGATAGTAGTTTGGTCTAGAGTAATTAGCAATACTGATGGTGAGAGGCATGGAAATTGAAGACATATTAGGAACGCAGACTAGCTCAGATTCGTAAATGGACCGAATAGGGTATAGAAGGCAGAGTGGGGGTGAGGAGAATGGAAGAAATGCAATTTGCTGTTTTCAGGAACAGGGGAGATTTACCAAAATAGTAGACTGAGATGGGGAAGAAACAAGCATGTGTGTTTATGTAATGGATGAGGGGTAAGAAGAAGGAGTGTTGCACTGAGCTTTTTTTTTTTTTTTTTTAATTTGAGAGAGAGACAGGCAAAGAGAGAGAGAGATTAACAGAGAATCTCAAGCAGGCTCCATGCGGGGCTCAAAACCCCCCATGCTGGGATCATGACCTGAGCCAAAACCAGGAGCTGGACTCAACCCACTGAGCCACCCAGGCGCCCCTCTACTGAACAATTTTACAGGGACTACCCATACATAACATCTACAATTAACATCTTACTCTACTTCTATCCATTTATCTTATGCCTCCATCCGTCAGCCCATCTTACTTTTGTAATACATTTCAATCGCAGACATCAATGCGCTTCCCCGTGCATACCTCAGCACACGTCATTTATTTCCAGTTTCTTTTGACATAGAATTTACATAGAAGGGGTGAAATGAACAAATCATGTGTGCATTCACCGTTTTGACACATGCATACACCTGCCCACACCTTAAATTTAAGATGCTTAAGGGACCTCAAGCTGGCATAATCGAACGGGCCGCTGAAAGTAGGAATCTGGAGCTCAGAGAGGTCTCTGTTTGAAGCGTAAATCTGGGAATCCTCAGAACACAGGTCTATTTAAACTATGTGAGTGGAAAGAATAACCTGGGGGCTGTAGAGTGAAGAAAAATGGGATCTACCCTCCGAGTCCAGCGTTTAACGGGCTGTCGGGTGGAAAAGCAGGACCTGCAAGGAGGTGAGGTCCGGGGTTCCGAGAGGCCGGGCTGTTCCGCGCCTCGGGGCGGTCCTTCGTAACAATCAGAGGTGACCCGAGGTATCATGGGGGCGGTTACGAGGGGGACGAAGGGAGGGTGCTCTCAGTCTGTGGCGGGAAGGTCAGCCTGGAGGGGAGGGCAGAGGGAAGGTAGCGAAAGGACGTGGGGAGGGAAACGGGGCGGGGGGGGCAGGGGGACCAAGGAAAGAAGCGACGAGCGAGGGTAATCGAGAGGCGGCAGCAGCGAGGGGGCGGAGTCGCCGCTGCGGCCGGCCGAGGGGCGGGCGGAGGGAGGGGGTGTGTGCGCGGGTCACATGGTCGCAGCTGCCCTCCCCGTCAGCCGCCCTCGCCGCCGCGGTGCGCTGGCTGCAGGAAGCCGCCGCGCCGCCTCTTTTGTTGTCAGGGACTCCGCGAGGAGCGCCGCTCGCCGGCCGCCGCCGCCCTTTCTCACTGCAGCCCGCTCTCCGGCCGCGGGGCCCGGGTTCCGGGCGCCCCGACCGCCCTGCCCATGAGGGGGTCCCGCGACCACCGCTGCCTCCAGCCCGGGGCGGTGCGGCGCTGAGGCGGAGGCGGCGCTGCCACCTCTGCGGGAAGCGGGCAGCCTCGGTCCCCTCCCGGAGGGCACCATGGAGGTGAATGCGGGTAAGAGCCGGACTGCGGAGGTTGGGGGCACGGCGGAAGGGGCGATCGGAGCCCTCCGGGGCGCTTCACGGGGCGGTGGCAAGGGGTGGCCCCAGGGCTGGTAGGGTGGGCTGCCGCGAGGTGCGTCTCGGCTCGCGCCCGGTTCCCGCGTCGCCCCCCGGGCCGCTCCACGGCTGCCCTCCTAGCTCCCTGCAACGCCGCAGCGCGGCCCGGCGGCGCCGGCCCGGCCCCCCCCTCACATGGCCCGGCCGCGCGAGCCACGTGCGCGCTGTGTTTACGTTCGGCGGCGCGCGAGCGCCGGTTGGCTGGGCGGGCGCGTGACGCGGCATTACATAATGGGCGCTGAGGCGGCGGCGGCGGGCGGGGACACGTGAGGCCGCTCGGCTCGGTGACCCACATTCCCCGGGGCCGCAGGGACACGTGGGGGCGGGTGCGCGCGCGCGCCGGCGGGGAGTGCCGCAGCCTCCCGGGAGGCCCCGCCCCCTTGGAACCCTCCGGGCTGTGACGTGGCCGCGATTCCCTCCTCCCCCGCGGGGTTGCACACTGCGGAGGAGGCCGCGCGTGCGCGTGCGGTGAGCCTCGCGCCCGGGCGGTCCCCAGGCGGGCGCGGACGCCGCAGTGCACCCGCTCCCGATTTCGCGTCGGGGACGTGACCCCGACGCGCGGAGCCGGAGCCGGGCAGACGCACCGGCCACAGACCTTGCGGGGATAGTGAGGAAGAATTGCGGGGCTAGGGCGCACCACGGGCCGTGAAAGGCTCCTCGGGGAAGGCTTCGTGCTTCCCCAAAGCGAGACCCCTTTCAGGAGCTCTGAGGTGCTTAGATCTCGAGCAACGCGTGCAGCTGGAACGGCACTCGCTCTTGTGGTGCAGCTTCACTATTTCCAAGAAAAATGGTTTGCTCTAGGACTGACCTATCTTACACACCCCAAGTCATAAAAATGGGTCGAAAATCCCCTCGGCCTATAGTTCACACCCATAGCTAATCATTCAGATCACGTAGGGTCAGGATGACTCAGGTGATCCTAAGTGATTCCGATTCTTTATGAAAGACTGGTCGTTGTTTATTTCAGTTGTTTTTAAAACCCATTGGTTGCCGGCCATTCTTGAACCCGATCAACAGAATTTGGCCTTATCGGTACTTTAGTTACGGTTTCTGTTAGAATGCCACAGAACAATACTTTCTGGCCTTTTGGCTGTCTTCAACGATGACCCTTACACCTGAACCCAGTGAGGTTACAGAAGAAACCAATTTATACTTTTAAAGTTATATGCACTAAGCCCTGTATGTTGAAGACCAACGTGTTTTGAGTTTTCCACCAATAGTAAAAATAAAGTCCTTTTCTGACTGGGTTTTACTTACCTCTGAGTCTGCTTAGCTTTTGAGGATATTTTTTAAAAAAAATTGGATAACCCTGTCATGGAATTAAACTTTTGCTTGATTAAAACTTAGGAATTACCAGATTTGACCTCTTTTAACCCAGCCTTTGGCATGAACGAATTTTTCCAGCTTTGCATTCTCGTAAGGTGGGCTAGCTCAGGTGGCTAGAAAGTTACTGTCTGCTTTAAATCTTGCTGGAATGATATCACTGATTTTAATCTTTCCTTTTGGAGCTACAAATAATAAAACTTGCTTTGGGTGACTGTTGAGCATATCACCCCAGTCAACCTACCTCTCCACTTCCGTTTTCAGTTCTCATTACTTGGTCCTAGCTCTGTGTTGTTTTCATCATCATCCTAGTTGCCCTTTGGGCTGTAGCACCCAGAAGTGAATAGACTCCTGCGGAAGTGGTTGGACAGTGACCAAGTTCCAAGTTTTGTATTCCTGCTGCAAATGAATTCTCTGGCAGGCTTAGCTTTTGTGGCTTATTGGCTTTGCTGACTCACAGTAACCTTGCAATAAACCAGGACCTTTTCATGTGAACTGTGTTGAAGCTAGGTTTCATCATTGTGCAGATAATTGTTTGACCTGAAGTGTAGGAATTGGCAATTACCTTATTTTCTCTTGTTCCTTTTGGCTCCATGTTCAACCTTTGTCAAGGTATTATCCAGTACATTAACAATTTTTTGCCCTTTATCTGTTGGAGTATTGATAAGTATTCCCTTTAACTTCCTCCAGGTTGTAAATATTGACCAGGGTGGAGCCAAATTGAGTGCTGTGTGGCACACCTCTGACCCCTCCCTTTTTTATATCATCCTATCAGTACAATAAACATACAACCAGTGACCATTTCATCTAGCTGTCCTATAATTCATAACATATTGTGTCTCTGTCTTAACCATGACTAATGTAGATGTGAAATAGTGAAGTGGCAGCAATTGGCTCCATATGTTTTTGTCACAGATCCTGACTGAGTACACCAGGTTCTTTAAAATAAATGACAACTCAGTGCACAAACTTCGTAACTTTGGCTGTAACTCACATTTTAAAAATTAGGAAAACATTCCCACATGGTTCATTCTTATTTATACAAATCTGTATTTCTTCTACATTAGAAAGAAAATGTCAGAGAGAGGTAATGGTAAAGAAGTCACTTGGAGAGAGAAAAAAAGCAAGATATGTGAAGACTCAGAAGTGAAGTAGGAAGTTGCTTGACTAGTCAGTGGAGTTAAGGGATTTAGAATGTAGTGTGAAATAACCTACAGGGCAACCACTGGGCCCGTATGCCATAGTCAGAATAAAAGGAAAGAAGAAAGGCTAAGGGAGGGTTAGTTTTGTTTGAACTCTTCTGATTGAACTCCAGTATGATGGTAAAATAATAATCACGAGTAAATGTCAAGTACATACTATGTGCCAGATCCTTAACATATGTTACTACTTTGACACCTCACGTTAATTTTATGAAGGCACTGTTGTCATCATTTGAAGATGAAGGGTTAAGTCGATTGTAGTTAATTAACTTATCCAGGCAAGTGATGGAGCCAGATTTTAAATCCACAAAGTCCACTTGGGGAGCACAAGCTACCATATGCTGCATTAGGTTTAAGCCCACAAAACATTTGATAGTATGTGCACAGCTTGGTGCTCCTGTCCTCTTGGGGGTGAAGGAGATGGATTCACTTGATTTATAGTGGTAGAGGGTCATGGCGGGTGGAAAAGGATGGGTGTCAGTAGAGCCTCCTAACTTCATCATTCCTCTCTTTCAATCTTGTTGCTAGTCAATCTGTTTTCCCCCCAGACACTAGATTACACTTGTGCCCCCACCCCAGTAATTTGCATGGAGACAAAAACCCTCTTTTACAAAACAAGACCTGATTTGTTTTCTGTCACCCCACTTTTTGTTTTCTTAAATCTTTTACATGGTACGTCATTTAACAATTTGCATGTTCTTCAAGACCCTACTTATTGTCATCTTGGCTGTGTTTGCCCCTCTTGATCTTTGCCCTCTATAGTACTCTTGTGTGATCTTCAGAAGTTCACAGTAATTTGTATGAAACAGTGCTCTCACGTTGCACTGGAAAGAATGTTAACAGTTCTTCCCTCAGTTGGTCTACAGGGCTTTTTAGGGAAGGGACCATGCTGTTTCTCGAGCCCTGACACTCAGGCCACAATGGGAAGTCTAGTGCTTCAATTAGATCCATTTTACCATCCTGTGAGTAGAAATTGTTAGTAACCTTACTTTTAAAATGAGAAAATGAAAACTTCTTGATGATGGTTTCATTCTAAGTCACAAGGTACAGTCATGAGTTGAACTCAAGCATACTTTCCAGGATGGTAGGCAGTGGGAGTGGGAGGGTTTTGGTGATGGGCAAGCCTAGAATTGGGGTAAGAAAACCCCAATAGATAACAAACAGTAAGTGCTTCCCAGCAGTATAAAATTAGATACTGACTTCTGGCTTGCCTGAAGTTGACCACTGGGTAAGCCCTTGCCTGGGAACCTGGCTCAGCTCCAGGGATTTTTTTTTCCAGCTAAAAATAGAGAAGACTGCCTCAGCTAATTTTAGCTTGAGGCATCTAAGAAGTACATTCTGCCTTGTTTCTAGAAGTGTTGGGACTTGCTGGTTCGGGGATTTTACCTTTGTTGCATTATCATCAAAAACATTGTGTGTAAAAAAACACTTTAATAATCTCCTTTTATGAACACCACTTCATTTTAATCTTGTAATAAAGCTGACAGATATTCTCATTTATATAGAAGGTCACTCAGATTTAGAATGAAAGTGACTTGCTTGCCCAGGTCTTCACAGTAAGAAATGATAGTCTCTATTCTGGCCTTGGCCTTTAATCCTGGCCCTGCCTCTTAGTAGCCATATTTATATTAAACCTCTTTAAGTTCTGAGTTCATCATGTGAAAAATGGGATAATGGAAGTTAATTCTTATGAGGTTGAAATGTGATATGAAAATGTGTCATTTTATTTTTGGCATTTGGTAGGTACTCTATGACTTGTTTTCACTTCCCTTCATTAGGTTGAGGAACTATTAGATGTACTCCTTACTCTCTTGGAAATTAAAATGTAACCCATTTGGGTCAGTAACCATCAGGTCAGTAGGTTGATGTCTGGTAGCAAGAGTAGATGCTAAGACAACTAAATCGGTGTTGAAGGTCTTGCTAGGGGAAGGTAGCTGCTTCTAGATGGGTCATCTTTGATACCATGGTGCCTGGCACAAATGCTAATTGTAAATGATTGTTAAGCTCCCTAAAGATAGGCATTGCATATTAACTGGATTGATATTAGCTCACTAGTTTTTGTTAGGTTTGATTTTGGAGGTTTTGAAAGGAAGGTGCATTTTGTAGTTAATAACAATACCTTCCATTGTTCAGTCAGTGCTCTAAAACCGTTATCAAGCCATGGACATAGCTCTGATTTCTGCAAATTTCTTTCTTTTTTTTGGTTTTTTGTTTTTAAATTTTTAAAAATTATTTATTTATTTATTTTTTAATATAACACAATTTACAATTTATTTTTTTGACATATGCAATTATTTTCCATCATTTACAATACAGTAGTTACAATGACACTCCAAACAGAAAAGTAAAGTAAAAAATCAAAACCCCCACTTCTATTTCATGTAATTAGACTTATACAGAAATTAAAAGGTTAAGTACCAACTAGTTAATCACCTAATTTCACAGCTATCTGAAGTGGCAGTCGTTATATAGCAGCTTATCTATGATACATTCAAGATACATGATACACTTTATTACTTGCCTATAAGCTAAAACACAGCCTGCTTAATACCTTTCCTTAAATTCCGCCTCTATACTACAGTATACTTGAGGTCCATGCAGAAAAGTAGCTACCTTTTATGTAGGAAATGGATGATTAAGTCTTTGGTGCTGTAAAAGCAACTTCATTTAAACCTAACCACCCCCACCACCATAAAAAGAAGAGGAAGAAA
>PJEM01005258.1:6379-27964 GCA_004023845.1 Helogale parvula
TCGGGGGTGTGATCTTCCCACGGCGGCTCCCCCTCACGTGGGCCTCAGAGGAGATGGGTCTCCCCTACATCCTCCTCCACCTGCCCAGCCACCCGTCCGGCACAGCCCTGATTTAACTCCTCCGGGCACTAGCGTCCTCTGGAATGGTTTTGTTGAGTTGGTTACTGTTTGTCTGCGTGCCCCCTTTAGACTGCGAGCCTTTGGGGCAGGGGAGGCTTGTCCCCGGCCGCATCTGGGGGCCGGAACTGCCTGGCACAGGGCAGAGACCCCACAGTCCTCTGCTGACCAACCAATGGCATTTGGGAGGTTTGGGGACAGAGAGGGAGCCCTGCCCGTGAGCCAGGTTTAGGCGCCTTCCCCGGGGGGCAGATGGGGAGCTGTGGGGGGCGGGTTCCGGCCCCACCAGACATCAGGACAAGACTCTAGGCCCCCGCCCCCGGAGGCGCGTACACAAAGCCCGCGCCGGTGGTGTTCCCGGGAGGCGGGCGCAGGCAGCCCGGGGGACGCCCTCGGCTTTGTGCCGGGACAGCCAGTGTGAATAGCAGACAGATATTTCTGGAGGCAACATCCTCTTTGGGGCCAAGGATCAGCCCGGCTTCTAGGCGTTCGCAGGCACAGCCCCGCTGTCGCCCTGGGGCGGCCCGAGGGTCCGGAAGCGGGCGGCTCCTGGCCGGGACCCAGGCCCGCTGGAGTTGCCGGGAGAACGGGAGCTCGGTGCTCCTTCGGGCTAATTATGCGCTCCTGCCTGACAAGCCCTTTATCTGTTGTGTGTATTTGTTTTGGGCTGTGCCGCTGACTCCTTCGGCGCGTCCCCTTGGAAGGCTGGTCCTGCGCCCCGCGGAGGAGGGGGGCGGCCTGGCGGGGAGGCTGGGGGTGCCCCTCCCTGGGCTGCGGCTCCGGAGGCGGAGGCGGCGCTCGCGGCCCCTCCCCCTGCGCGGGCTGCGGGCAGGCTGCTGGGGCAGGAGCGGGGCCATCGCGGCTCTGGAGGGGCTTCCTTCCTCCGGGGGGGTCAGGGGGGCCCAAGGGCCGGCAGCGCTTCCCGGTCCCAAGGCGGCCCGGGGACAGCCCGGGACCTCCCTCCTGTGCCGGGATCCAACTCACTCGCCAGCAAGGACCGGCCACCAGAGGTCCCCTCTCTTCTCAAGCGTTTGGGGACAGGACCTTCAGGGGTGCGCCGGCCACCGAGGCCCCTGGGTGGCCCCTGGCAGAGCCCGGGAGGAATCTGCAGGCGGCCACCATGGTGCAAAATGTGATCCTCGTGTTTTTCCGCAGACGGCTGAGCCAGAGACCTGCCGTGGAGGAGCTGGAGAGAAGGAACATCCTGAAACGTGAGTAGCTTCTACCTGGCGCCTCTTAGGGGCGAGCCTGTGGCAGGTGCACCCAGCCCGCTCCCTGTGGCCCCTCGGGGTCCGACTGCCCTGAGAAAGGAAACCCTAGAGCAAAGTTCATTCACTGGGAAATGTCTCCTTTTACAATTAAGAGGGGGAAGAAAGCTTGCCTCCCGGCCATGAAAGGGATCCCTATTTCCAGGGTTCTGTAAGTAGCCCTGCAAATGCCTCCATATTCTCTTGGCACCGCGGGTCTCAGGAGGGTTTCCCTGGCCGTCCGGGGTGGGGACAGTGTCAGAGACCATAGGGAGGAGGCGTGCCCCAGGGCGGGACAGGAGGGCAGGGGGGAAGTGAGTGCGGTCGTGGGAGGCCTGCTGGAGAGTCACAAGGCTGTCTCCGGGACCCCCCCACTTCCCGTCCCGGCTCCACGCCGCCCGGAGTCCCCAGTGTGTGACCACAGGTGTCCACAAACCGCCTCACAGCAGAGAGTGCGCGGTTCAGGCTCCTTAGAGCCCCCGGTGGTTCTGGGCAGTCAGACCGCTTCCGAGTGTTTTTCAGATACTTCTCTGGTCCACAGACTTTAGTTGTCAAAACACTTTGCACAGAAAGTGTCTTCTGAGGTCCTGGCTTATTTAAAGTGCTTTCATTGTTTCGCCTCTTGACCCGACGCACTCTGCACACATGCTCCGAGTTTGGTGTTTTATTCTGTGAACGTCTTTTCGCAAAGTTAGGGCAGCACCCGAGCTGGCTTTGTGGCGGAAGGCAGGTCGCGGACCCTCGTGATGGCCTGGGCACGGCGTCCCCGCCATTCCCTGTCCTCCGTCCCCGCCGGGGCACCTTCACCTGCCAGGGGGCCCCCTCCTTTGTAGACGGGTGGGAATATTTCACACCATGAGGAGGGACTGCACGTTGTCACCGTCAGACTTCAGACAGGCACCTGGTCTTCTCAGTTGTATGGACTTGGCCATGTCTCAGGATTGATCAGTTGGTTGATTTCATATTGTGTTTAATGTTTGTTTATTTTTGAGAGACAGAGCATGAATGAGGGAGGAGCAGAGAGGGAGGGAGACACAGAATCCGAAGCAGGCTCCGGGCTCTGAGCTGTCAGCACAGAGCCCGATGCGGGGCTTGAACCCACGAACCGTGAGACCATGACCTGAGCCGAAGTCAGACGCTTAACTGACTGAGCCCCCCGGGCGCCCATGTCTGAGGACTTAGGGAAGAGCCCGTCATTGATGACCTGCATAATCATGTAGACAGAGAGGAAAGTCAAGCTGTTTCAGTTAACAAGTGAATTTTCTTAAAAGTTTATTTATATTGAGAGGGTGGGGGAGGGTCAGAGAGAGAGAGAATCTGAAGCAGACTCCGTGCTGTCCGCATGGAGCCTGATGCAGGGCTCGATCCCACAAACCACAATCAGACCTGATCCAAAATCAAGAGTCGGATGTCTAACCGACTGAGCCGCCCGGGCGCCCTGCAATATTAGGCTGTTCCAAGGTTCCGTCACTTACTTATAAAGCTACTAAGTCACAGTTTCCTTTAAGTAGCTCGGGGCGCTGGTGGGTACATTGTAGATTTCCTGGGAGGGGTCTGCTGCCCCCACGGGGGGGGGCCCACAGCTCTGCCCCCATGGACCTCTCCCCTGCTGCCGGGGGCGCCGGGGGCTCCCAAGTGAGCACCCCCAATCATATTCATCTTCGCAAATAAACGTCAGAGCCTTAAAATTAGAACCAGTGCTTGGTGAATAGAGGTGGTAAGTGGATGGGTGGAACTTTCTGCACTCACCTCCTGAGAGGAAGGGAGGGACGGTTCCCTCCGAGGTGGCCATGGCGACTCCTGCTTTACCACCGAGCCAAGCAGCCCGGCAGCTTCTCAAGTGCCCCGAGTGGGAGTGGCTGCGGAAGTCACCGCTGGTGGGTGGTGGGTGTTTGTTTTGCCTCGTCCTGCGGAGCTGAGGAGAGGGTGACGATCTATGACCCGGCACGGGGCGCAGAGTCACAGGCTCCCAGCGTCCCTGCTACAGTGCGCGTTCCGCCTGTAATCAGTCCTCGGAATGTCGTCACATCGAATCTGCTCCCCCACACAGGGAGGCCCGGCAAGCGGGGGGCCCGGGACTGGCTGTGACCAGGTCTCGGAGGGACCGTTAGAACTGTGTTTCTCGGGGTGCCTGGGGGGCTCAGTCGGTGAAGCGTCTGGCTTCAGCTCAGGTCATGATCTCACGGTTCGTGGGTTCAAGCCCCGAGTCGGGCTCTGTGCTGACAGCTCGGAGCCTGGAGCTGCTTCGGATTCTGTGTCTCCCTCTCTCTTTGACCCTCCCCTGCTCACACTGTCTCTCTCTCTCAAAAATAAGTAAAAAACATTTAAAAAAAAAAAAAAAGAACTCGGTGTTTCCGGTGGATGAGACACAGCGGCAGGCGGCGGCAGCAAACCCGGCGCGCCCGTGTGAGGCCCCCGCTGCCCGCACGGCGCTCAGGGCTTGCCGCTCCCCCCCGCTTTGATCGGTACAGCAGTGGTTCGCACTGCCGCCCCCATCTCCTTGGCAAGGACATGGAGCCACAGGCTGCCTGGCGCCGCGGGCCGGGGTCGAAGCCCTGCCTTAGGAGCAGCACTCCATCTCATGATGTGCGGAGGACTCGAGTGTGGCCGTCCAGGCCACTGGCACTCCTTCCGGAACGTCTGGGTATGGGGACCGGGGTCAAGACCCCTTGTTGTGTATGAGGCGCGGGGTTTTCTGGGTCTGGGAACAAAAGGCCCGCAGACCCATCCCCAGGTGGAACTCAGAGATGGCCCCGGGCTCGGGCTCTGGGGAAGGACTTGTCGTGCCCCGTAGAGCACCTGGTGCAGAGGGGCCCCTGCGGGGGGGGGGACCCCCCTCCAATGATCGGCACCCCAGAGCACCCTGACCCTGTGGTGACGTTCATGATGGAAAACACAGATCTGGTTTCTTTCCCTGTTTTCACGTGGAGGCTGGGCCTGGCTGTCCGTGACCTGTCTTTAAAGAGATCTGACAAATTTGCCTCCTGTCACTGGAATCCCTCGTGGCTGGCCTGGTACTGGTACCTCCACAATTTTTTCTTGATCATATCATCAGCTTCCTGGTTTGGCCATGCAACTGTGGCTTCTTCTGGTTTATCACTCAGATTAAAAACAGAGAACGTAACACGTTTCATTTCCTTTTCTAAATCATTCAAACGTGAGATAAATCTCCCTTTTAAAAAAGATGACTGAAACGTGCCGTATATACAGCTCCCATGAACCCAGTCCCGCAAGCGCACCGGCGTGCGGGATGTTGTCAGTAGAGGCAGGCGGTGCGGGGCTGCGTCACCTGCCGGTCTCAAGCTCCCTCCCCGCCCCCCTCCCAGGCGGCCGTGTTTCTAGGATCGAGAAGGGGCAGGAGGGGGACCTGAGGCTTTCTTTAGCAACAGAGAGTGCCAGAAATAGGACATCCATTATCTCGTATCCCGGGGCAAAGCTGCCTTTTTACACCGCGGCTCCCAGGTCTCTATTTTTAGCTTCCGCGTGTAGGTGCAAGGAAGCCTTGAATGTTAATAGTAACAGTTCGGGAGCCGAGCTCAGTGAGGCTCACAGGCTCCTCTGAAAGGCACGTCGTGTAGAGCGTGCGAAGTGTGCTCGCTTCTGCCGCAGGGACTCGGCTGGGTTCACGCTCGGTGTGGATTTGAAATATACCCCGAAATATAAACTCCAGGCAAGCCCGTGCTGCCGAGTCTGGAGGGAGGTTGTTCCTTGCTGTGTCGGATGTGGCTGCACGTCCGCATTTCTAGCGAGTAGGAGGAAACAGTAAGCAGTAACCGTTGTACCAGAATCCGTGTATAATACCTGCTTAATCCGCTAAGACCGGCAGTGTGCCGTCTACGGTCCTGGACGTAAACAGACAAGAAATATTTGATGAGGGAGGAACTCCCTGTTTCTCCCGCAAATAAATGCACGGCCGAGGGTGGCCGATGACTGCTGACCCAGAGGACGCCCGGGGGAGGCTGGGATGGGGCAGGGCAGGCACGCGTCTCTCTCTGTGTGGCAGCGGGACCTTGGCCTGAGACGTGGCGGGTGGAGTGAAGGACAGCCAGCTGTGACAAGGGGAAAAGGGGAAGAGGAGGGCATGAGCTCACTTCTCCGCCAAAAACAAAGCCTAAATCCGTTTTTCTTTTTCTTTTCTCTGTTAACCATTCACAGAAAGGAATGATCAGACAGAGCAGGAAGAAAGAAGGGAAATCAAGCAGAGATTGACAAGAAAGGTACTGTGACCTCAGCGCCTTTTACCCCCTGAATCTTGAGGGACAGGCGCACTGGAGAGGGGCCACCTAGGCGGTAGTGGGGGGGTGATGCGGGGTGTCCCCGTGTCGCGGTGCTGGGGGGGTGACGCGGGGCATCCCCGTGTCGTTGGACGACGTCTTCCTGGTCAGCAGCAGATTTGCTCCCCAGTGCCACTGCCACCCCCAGGATGACCCCCTGTGCCCACGGGTGAGACCTGCATGGGGCACGGGACCGCTCGTGTGGCGGGACAAGCCCGATGACATCGCCACTTCTGTCTGGGATGAATCCCCTGGATCTCCGCGGGGCGCCCGAGAGGCAGACCCCCGGGTGTCAGCGTCGGGTCACCGTGAGGCCCCTTGGTACCTTCCATGACCTAGAAGCCCCTGACGGCAGACACTCTTGATCAGCCTCCGGGAAGGTGAAGCTGGCCCCAGCCAGCGCGGTGACAGCTGCACAGTCCCATCTAGGTCAGGGCACCGGCCATCTCTGAACTTGAGCGTCCTGGCGTCTCTCTGTGCTCCGCAGAAATGACAAAGACGTCCTGATAGCATCAGGTTCATCGAATGTCCTACCTGAGCTTGACTTGCGAGTCTGCTGTGGCAGCGTCCACGCCGTCGGGGACTTCTTGTTAAGAGCTCATCTCACGAGAGGGGGAGGAGGCTGGCCGTCCAGCCTGTTGGACGTTACGTGGCTGCCCTCTCTGAGGGCATATGGGGTGCAGCCAGGCCCCCGGGATGGACCCCTCTGAGGGAGTGTGTTGGGGGGCTGCAATTTAAGAGTGCGTGACCTGAGCCTTCACGTTGGAGATTGTAGGCATTCGGGTCATTCTACTTCACTCTCGCAGAGTTTCCCGTTTACCTCTAGAAACGGGTTTGTCCAGAGTTTTCTGGGAAAGCCGCTCTGGCAGGTGACAATAGCTAACTGTGAGGACCTCGTGTTCCAGCTTAATCAGAGACCCACGGTGGACGAGCTAAGGGACAGGAAGATTCTGATACGGTTCAGTGACTACGTGGAGGTGGCCAAAGCTCAGGACTACGACCGGCGAGCCGACAAGCCGTGGACGCGCCTGTCAGCAGCCGACAAGGTACGGAGCGGGCCCGTGTGCGCTGGCCGGGCGCGGGGGCGGCGCCGCGTGACGGGGGCCTGGATGGGGGCAGGACTCTCGCGTGGGGGCCGTGACACCGAGGCTGGTCCTTCCTGGAGGCAGCTCTGTTCCTGCCGCTGCCGCTCAGTTGGGTTCGTACCGAAGAATTGAGCCCCAAACGCCATGCAGGGTAGTTTTCTAAAATACATGTTTTACTTCTTTGTCTCCCATATATGGTAACATGCAAACATGTGGTCTAAGTGTTACAGGTCGTGAGGGATGTTGTCACGGGTGAGAATAGCCAGGCTGCCTTGAGGTTTGTTTTGCTTTGGGGTTTTTCCCCTTAGGGAGGGGGGAGGGGGACCCTACCACAGTAGGTGCCACCGGGTCTTGAATTAAGCCTGTGCTTTGACCCCCGACATGGGTTTCACAAAGATCATCTGGGATCATGGCTGCATTTCCAACGAGGGGGCGAGGTCTGGAGGCAGTTTGGGTTGTCACCAGCGGCGGTTGCCACTGGAGTGGAGTGGGCAGAGCCCCGGGTGCCCCTGAGCACCCCCTAATGCACAGGACGGCCCCGCCACGGGGAGCTCGCCAGTCCTGAATGTCACAAGTGTGGGCGCTGAGGAACTCCGGTCTGGATGAATCAGAAGTGGGCAAAGCTGAAAGAAAAGCAGCAGCAAACAGAGGTTTACACAGAATTAGTGACACTGAGACAGAGAGGGATGGAGGAGGCCGGGCGCTCAGGAAAACCCCGACAGTGTAGACAGAGGCGGCTCTGGGTCCACCCCGGACTGGTCCGGTGCGAGGGGTCTCTGGGGGCCTGCGGAGCAGTCTGACCCGAACGGTCTGGGTGCAGGACGAGAGCGAGGAAGCAGGGGGTCTCGGATGCGGGGGGACGAAACAGGGAATGAACATTCACCCAGCCCTCGCGCTGTCCCGGACTGAGTCCCCCTGTCCGGCATTATCGTTTCATTTAATCCTCAGAAAATCCCTGTGAGAGATGTGTCCTTATTACCCCTGTAGAGGTGCTATGGGACAGATGACTCGGAAGGGCTCAGAGGGTACGTTCCTGTCCGTGGTCACACGCTGTAGATGGGCAGGACTGGGGCCTATACTTCTGGTTGTTGGTGATTTTACAGCTTGTGGGAAGAGCAAAATCACACGCTTAGCCGGTGCGTTGGCTGAATGGGCTCATGGTTCCTCGTGCCCTGTGTGCGGATCGTGAGTGAGGGTACCTGCACGTGTACTCAGGGGCGCCTGGGGGCTCAGTCACTTGAGTGTCTGACTTCGGCTCAGGTCATGATCTCATGGTTCGTGGGCTTGAGCCCCGTGTCGGGCTGTGTCCTGTCAGCTCAGAGCCTGGAGCTGCTTCAAATTCAGTGTCTCCCTCACTCTCTGCCCCACCCCTGCTCCTTTTCTCTGTCTCAAAAATAAACAAACAATAAATAAATAAAAAAATAAATGCACTCAGGTGTCACATCCCCTCGGCCGGAACCAGGCAGTCTTGGCCCCTTGGGCGAGGGGGGAAGTGAATGCGTCTCTGAGCACAGAAGGAATGGTCCCTGGGATCTTGGCTCAGAGCCTCTCCCTGCCCCCAGCTGGGCCCTGAGGGTTCATGTGAAGGTGTGCACAGTCCCAGGGGGCCCGGGGAGCCTGGAGGAGCCAGAGGACCCGCCCTGAAATGCTGGGTTGCGCACCCCACCCGCGAGTAGCGACGATACTATTTTTCACATGACACCAAGCCGGACCTCATGCTGCAGTTAGAATGGCTTCTCAGTGATCTAATTGCAGAATTCCAAGTTCACCGAAAGCCCAACCCCCTTCATGATTCTGGTGTCCCTACTTCATAGGGTCCCTAAGCTCTTGCTGGGTCCACCTATTACATAGGTGGGGTTGCCTTCCTTCCCCGGGGCAGCAGGTCAATTCACTGACCCCCCCCACCCCCCCCCGGACCAGCGACGGCGGGCTGTGAAGGGGTGGAGAGGCTGACTGCTGGGCCGCAAGTGGTCTCCTTTCCTCTGCTGGAACTACGTCACGGAGCAGGACTCCGCCAGGCTTGGGAACTGCGGTTAATTCACAGCCTGGGTACTGATTTCCGAGGTCAACTTCTTCATGTCCTGTGTTCACATTTCAGGCAGCCATTCGTAAAGAGCTCAATGAATACAAAAGTAACGAGATGGAGGTCCATGCATCAAGCAAGCATTTGACAAGGTCAGACTTCTAAATGTTTGTGCGAATTTCATGGCACTTATAACACGGTGTTTCTTTAGAAAGAGAGAAAACACCACAGAGATCTATGTATTTGGGTAAACAGATTCCGTATTTCTGCTGAGAGCCGTGCTGAACACACAGCGGGCCTCCGTCTCTCGCGGCTGCAGGGGCCTGGAAGAAGGTGGCGCGTAGACCAGCATCCAGGGGGCCGTGGGTTTAATTAAGTAGTGAACGTACATTTTTTAAAATGCTTATTTATTTTTGAGAGAGAGAGCCACAGTGCAAATGCAAGCGGTGGAGGGGCAGAGAGAGGGAGACACAGAATCCGAAGCAGCTCCAGGCTCCGAGCTGTCAGCACAGAGCCCAGTGCGGGGCTTGAACCCACAAATCATGAGATCATGACCTGAGCCAAAGTCGGATGCTTAACCGACTGAGCCCCCCAGGCGCCTGGTTGTTAAGGTACATTTAAGAAAAGAAGCCTCAAAGCAATGAAAGTTTGCCAAGACATTGACTCCGCCTCCTGTGAAATCCCGAGGTCCCCACCATAGAGCCCCACTCTCGGGACTGGCAGGAGGCCGCCAGGTCACTCCCACGTACTTGCTCCACTGTAAAAGTTACCTTGTTGAGTTTATGTTCACGTCTGTCACACGAGCTGATGCTTCCCCGTAATGCGAATACGTGAGTCCCCGCGGTGCGGCGGGGCGTCTCCAGGCGCTGAGAACGCAGCCCCGCGCCAGCTAACGGAGCCCCTCGGGCAGCGAGCCTCGGTGCCGGTGGGAACACGTAGGCCATCAGCCATAACCAAGACTTTCCAGGTCAGGGTGAAGACGAGCTGTGCTCCTATTACCAGAAAGAGGCCGCGGGGTGTCCTGTGGGTGGCAGAGAGGCCGCATGTTTGTTCCTTGGCCATGACCAGGAAGGAGAGCGGTTCGGAGTTCTCCCCTTTAATCCCAGCGAATGTGGTTGTGCGGCCGCGACCCTTCGCCTGAGCCAGTCCCTTTCCCCTTTCTCCCTGGGACTCAGGGCGCTCAAGCCCAACTCCAAAGAAAATGGAAATCCTGGATGTAGCTACTTCCTGAAACTAAGACAGTGGACTCCTTTCCTCTTCTGGGTGTCCCGAGGGGGCCTCTGCAGTTTTTTAAAACCTGGAGTCTGGGGGCGCCTGGGTGGCTCAGTCAGTTAAGCATCCAACTTCGGCTCAGGTCATGATCTCACGGTCCGTGGGTTCGAGCCCTACATCGGGCTCTGTGCTGACAGCTCAGAGCCCGGAACCTGCTTCGGATTCTGTGTCTCCCTCTCTCTCTGCCCCTCCTCTGCTCATGCTCTGTCTCTGTGTCTCAATAATAAATAACTGTCAAAAAAAAATTTTTTTTTAAATCCCACAAACCTGGAGTCTGTAAGGGCCGTGTGGCTGAGAGGCAGAAGCAGGTGTCATGCAAGTCTGTCCCACAAGACAGTTTCAGGATGACTGCATTAGGGGAGGAAGTGGAGGCAGGAGAAAATGATACAAATAAATAGTTTAAAAAATTTTAAGGTTCCCCCCCTCTGCCGCCATAATTGGCACACATTTGGCCAGAATAGATCATCTTATTTTTGATTATCTAAGACTCTCAAAAATGTGTAGGAAGTAAACATTGTCCAGTAAAACATTCAGAGCTATGTTTAATGTTTACTCTGTATTGAAGAAAAAGGGTGTAATCATTACATAGTCCTACGGATGTTAATGTCAAAGTACTTAATACGTTTTCTCCTTATACACGACCAAGGGTTGTTTCCTAAAGAGATCTTCTCTTGTAAGTCCTTAATACCTTTTTCTTAGATGATGGAATTTTAAGAGTTAGCCCAGGACATCAGGAAATACTTATAAGATTTTAGACCACATGTTAGCACTTGGTATAAAATTTTCAAAGAACAGTATTAGTCACATGAGATTTTCTTAAATGTATTAAATGTCACCACAAGCCCTGTACCAGCTCTACCGGAGTAAAAACCACACCATAGCGGCACTAGAAATTCCAATAGTTTGGTTCATCAATCAGTTCATTACTTCTATTGATTTGGCAAAGCCTTGGCCTTTCTGTGCAGGTCAAGGGCTTGACAGGCAGCTTTCAAACAGGGTTTTAGGAAGTCTCCAGAATTCAGCGTATAATTCCTCTTGGGGCGCAGCGCGGGCTGGGGAGCCGGGAGCCCTCTGGGCCCTCCACTGCTCGCAGCAGACACGTCCACCCTTGGGTCTGAATGCTGGATCTAGGAGCAGCTTTTACCAGAGACAGGTTTATTTGTGGAAGGTTCTGGCCATTTTAACTTGGACATGTATAGCCTTAACCTGTTGTGTCTCTTTATAATCCCTAGATTCCACAGGCCATAGAGATTTTCTTCTGAGAAGAATTTGTGTTTAATTTTTGATACCAACACTGAACATTCATCAGGGAACTTTCCTGAAGCTCAGCTCCAGCCCCCCTGCTGCGTTAGCGCTGGGAGCGAGATCACGCGGGCGCTGGTCTGGGCTGTGCTCACCTGCCCGGGGAGCAGCCCCTCACTCTCTGCTGTCTGAGGGGTAGGAACTGTCGGACCAGTTGAGACCCAGAGTCGCTCGGCCAGAAGAAAACTGTCCTTTGCCTTTGAACCTTGTTTTGCAGCTCTGCGGTGCCGTGGAGGACAGGCGACGCGCACATGCAGGCGCCCTCCGGGCTCTGACACGGGACCTGCGGCGCGGTGGCATTCAGTATTCTGTTGGAAAGACATTTTTATTCTGATCACAGTTAACTTGAGAACTCTTTAAGTTCACGTTATACAAAATTATTTACTGTATTATACTTTTCTTTTTTTTTATATCATGTCTAACAAAAAATACAGCTGCAACATTTTGATTCCTGTTAATTCTGTTCTTTAATTAAATGACTACTTATTGCAGGAAATGAACCTGGGTTTCACTTTTTCTCGGAGGGATGAGAGAGGTCTGTTAGATCCGGGATCTAACTTTTCTTACTTTGGAGCCGTCAAATCCAAATACGGAAAAGAGAATTCCAACTTTGTTTTGTTTTGTAAATTCTGGTAGTGTTTGTGATTTGTGCCTTGGGACATCAAATTCTCTTTGTCAAGGTAATTTAACTTTACGTATCACTGAGAAATGACCCTGGGAATAAGTACGGGCTCTGTGGGGAGTTCTACCATGATGAAGATTAGGGCCTCTTTGACAGTATCTTTAGGTTCGCATTCGTAAACACGTTGAAAACTGTTAGAAGAGACAAAAGATGAGCCGGAGCAGAGGTCATAAAGAGGAAAGTTACCCCAGCACAAAGGTAAAAAGGAAGGTTGGCACAAAGGGGGAAAATAAATACAAATTAACGTTCCCTGAAAGGTAGTTTTACTTGGCCTTTGGGGAAGTGTCCTCACGGAAAAGAGCTCGGCCCCCCTTCCTCTGGGGACGTGGTGAGGCAGGAAGCCGAGGGCTCGGAGCATGCCCTTAGAAGCTTCCAGACCCCGTGGCTTAAATCCCAGCTCTGTGCTCTTCACCAAGATACCCTGATTTTCTCTCTAGGAAGATCATCTCTCTCTGGACACATGGCTGTCCTCCGTGACCTCTCCCTGCACACGCCGCCTCCCTGCTCTCCACGCGCCCCCTGCTCACCTCCTTGAAGGCCGAAGCGGGTCGGGTGCCTGTGGAAGCTGCTCACCCTCGTGATAGCACTTTTCCCTGAGGGACTCGTGATGGATCCTGGCTGCTGGCAAACATAGTGGTGGTTGGTTGAATTCGACTCTTTAAAAGCAGTCGCTATTGGTTGAAAACTTTCAGCCCTGCCTCTTACTTGCTGTGTCACCTTCTGTGAATCGGTTCACTTCTCTGAGCCTCAATTTCTTTGTGAAATGAGGTGATATCTAAACGTTTGTCTTCTAACCAGAAGCCAGCTCTTTATAAGCATTTATGTGTATATATATGTTGTATACTTAATATATGCCTATATTTACTCTATTCATAATCCAATATTTGTGGCCAGTCCACCTATTCTAAACTACGTATTAGCCGCTCCCTACTTGGTTTTATTCGGTTTAAGATATTAGCTGGAGCCCAGATTGTGTAAAACTAGGGTTTCCATCTCCTTCATAGAGAAATATCCACACGCCTCCTATGAAATAAAGAACAGAAAGGGGTGCTTCTGTTCGAAAGCATCCTGGCGCCCGAAGCAGAAAGGATCAGTCGTGTTGAGAAGATAGCTAACCAAGGGCTGTGGTTGGAGGGAGCGTGGCCAACGGGACTCGTGCTCGGGGGATCCTGCCCAAGCACAGTTCCGGAACTCATGGATAAACTCGGAAGTTAAGGTACAGGATACCCGGTGGAGGATTTGGTGTGGTTCAGGCTCAAGGCTTCTAAGATATCCTAAAACCAGAGACATCTTCACTGTAATCAAAATTTTTAGCAATAGCATCTGACTTCTACATTGTCATTTTCTCAATCATAAACTCTTTCTTTAAATTGTATTTCTGACTTTCACGTTCTTATCCTAGAGGTCAAGAGATGAAGGGAAACTGAACGGAGCGCGCTCACTCTGCACTAAGGCAGGCTCTGGTGTGCCGCCTCGAAGGCCTCTCATCCTGTTTGGAGGAACAGAACTGAAAAGCAGTGTACAAATCTCACGCGATGGGTGATGCACACACATGTACATATATGTGCGTGTGTTCTGTAAACTTGAAGAGAAAGCGTATGCCCTTGCGAACCTGCAGACTTAGGAAAAACCGCATGTGCCCTCCCGTTCAGAAACAGCCACATAGTGTCAGAATTATCACGGAGGCATCACCGAGGTGTTTGTGCATTGACTTCACAAATCATTTGTTCTAATTTTTGCAAAATAAAATAGGATTAACTATTAAAGTAACAACATTAAGTCATTAAAGTAATTCTGTTTTTTAAGGAGTTTAAAAGATCTAAAAACCATAATTTTATGAGAGGTAATTAAATCACTTTTAGATATATCAAGTTTTAACCCAATCTAGGGGAAATAGTACATTATAAATCTTTGTAACAAACTACATCTTTAAACATTAAAAGGGCTTTGAAATTATACTACATGAGTAATTTTTAGACCATTGCAATGTCAAACCACCCTCCCCCCCAAGAAAACCCAAAACCCTAACATCAAGAGGTCCATCTTGTGGAAATACATGGTAATTACAAGTCTAAATTCTGGAGGTGAAAATCCAATGCTTCGCCACACAGCCCCAGTTCTTTAATAGCAAATCCAAATCCAGAAATGGAAAATTCTAACTATATTGTTAAAATCATTAGTCTTACGTGCTTCTAATCTCCATTTACCCAAGTTCTTTTCCTGAGATTGTTTTTCAGAGTTTTTCATGTGAAAGAAACCTCTGAGATGTGAAGAAGCTGAACATGCGGAGAGTCAAACGGAACATACGAAAATACTTTTAAACAAGGAATTACCATCAAGTGATTCTTCTGTAGATTTCCTGGTCGTGATCTTAGGAACAGATCACTAGTTTGTATCTGGACAATGTTAGAATGAAGGGTGGAAAAGCTACTAGCGATCCGTCCCACTGCCTTATGCAGAACAGAATGGTGTTTTATGTTTAGAGTCATCAAAATAACTTTTAAGTCTTTCAACTGTTCACTCTCCTTTAAAGAAGGTGAACGGGGAAATTCTAAAAATCACATTTTCTGGACAACAAGCAATGGGAGAGAAACCCGGACGTGGCATACATGCTAGTAATTCTTAACAACAAGCCTTTATAGACGCACTACTGCCGTCTACGTGCAGTTCATTCTTTTTCAGAGATCGGGTCCTGAAAGTGTTCCTGCAGTGCAGGTGTGCGCCCTCAGAGAATGGTCCATTCCCTGCCTTCCCCCGAGCGGACCAGGTGACACTGGGGACCCCCGGTGGGGCACAGAGCAGTCTCGGGAACACCTCACACCTTGCTCTTAGTTTGTTGCTACTGTTTCCTAATGTGTTATTGTGATCAGAATTCTGCTTCCGCTGTTTGCTCATGGGAGTTGGAATCCTCCTCTGCTTACTTGAACTTCCCTTTCGCCGTGTTCAGGAATGAGGATTCCCGGACGGGAGCCGTGGGTGGGTTACGGGCTAACAGGTGGTGATGACAGCCGGCCTGAGGAGCTACCTCCCACTGCTGGGAGCCTCACCCCTTGTGCTGAGGCCGGAGTGGAGTGCGAGGCTGTGGGCCGCCAGTTTACCGTGGAACTGAGCGCTGAACGGACACCGCGCAGATGATCCGCTCAGCCTCCGTGGTCCCGGGATCTGGTGGCAGGTGGGTCTCCGTGGTCATGTCTAGAGCTGACGAGTTACGTTTCTGCTTGGCTCTGCTAATGCTCAACACTTCTCTCTCTCCCACGTGTTCTCTGGACTAAGGACCACTTCACGGCTCCATTTGGTTGAGGACGTGTGATAACCCCACACCAACGTGGCATTAAGTTGCAATCCAGGTAAGAAATATAAATGATTGGCTATAATGATCATTTGTTTTTAATATGTTTGAAATAGGAAAATCAAGAAATTGTACTTCTGTTAGTTAACATAATCATTAGCCTCTGCTAATGCAAAATTGATTTAAATCACTATTTTTGTTAGATAGTAAGATGAATTAAGAAATTTATAATAAAGAGAGCTGACATTTAAAAGTTTTCTTCTACACTAGGGGTCTTACAAATGACACCCGCAGACCAAATCTGGCCTTTTTTTTTTTTTTAATGGGCTGCAAGAATGGATCTTACATTTTTAAGTGGTTACACTTGACATGTTTATGTAAGACCCATATCATATGTTCTCAGATTCACCTGTTGGTCCACAAAGCCTAAAACGTTTACTATATGGTCTTTTAGGTCATTTGCCAATGCCTGCTCTAATTTTTCTTAAGTTTAAATAAGCATATAATAGAAAATGTTAAAAGTGAACAAAGTGAAATAGCTATATTTTGTTTCTAAATAAGCTTAAAAATTTTTAAACATTAAATCTGTCCCAAACATTGGTATTTATTATAAACTCATACTGACAGGAGTTGACTTGTGTAAAATGCACGTTTTATTAGGTGAATAATAAAAGCCCTATTAAAAATATTTTTTAATCTTATTTTTGAGAGAGAGCGAGCAAAAAGGGAGTAACAGAGAGGGAGACACAGAATCCGAATCAGGCTCCAGGCTCCGAGCTGTCAGCACAGAGCCTGACGTGGGACTCAGACCCACGAACCATGAGATCATGACCTGAGCCGAAGTCATAACCTGTTGAGCCACGCATGGGGGCGCCCAGTAAAGGCCCTATTGATATTAAAGCAAGCATTTCATTAGTGTGAAAACCCACACCCCTCCAACTTCCTTGCATTTAAAATTATTGCTATTGCAGCATAAACCAAAGTTATAGCATCTGAAGGTCCAGATAGTTCAAGAGACAGATCTCATTAAAAACATCTGATTCTTGGGGCCCCTGGATGGGTCAGTCAGTACTTTTTAGCTCCTGGAAGTAGTGACATAAGTTATTGTTCACAAGTGAATAAGACAGGTTCCTATTCTTGTAGAATTTATAGGAATAGGGTTATGGAAGGGAGGAAGAAAGAGATTTCTGGAGTGATACTACCATTAATAGGATTGTGAGGAAGACCTCTCGGAAAGACAGCAAGTTCCTAGGAGCAAAGACTCTGAGATAGGAACGTGGTTGCTCACGGCATGTTGCTTGAAGTGTACTGAGCGAGAGGAGAGGAACAGTAAATAAGGGTGAGGAAAGGGAGAGAGGCCAGCTCACGTAGGGACTCATATGTCCTGATTTAAAAGCTGGTTTTAAAGTGCAAAGGACACCTCTGGAGAGATTTTGTGGGTTGTTTTTCTTTAAGTAAATTGCGGTGAAATGCAGATGACCTAAAGTTAGCCATGTCAAGAGTGCAGTTTAGTGGCCTTTAATACACACACAAGCCCATACAACCGCTACTTCTGTCTAGTTCCAGAACATTTCCATCACAGAGGGGACTCTGTACCCTTGAAGCAGGTACTCCTCACCTTCCCTTCCCCCAGCCCTGGGCAGCCACTCTTCTGCCTTGTCTCCATGGATTTACATATTCTCGAGATTGCAGATTAGTTCAGTTATGGTGTAGCCTTTGTGTTTATTTTTTTAACTTAGCGTAATGTTCTTGAAGCTCATCTACATTGATACATGAATCAGTGCTTCTTCCTCTCATGTTTGAGTAGGAGTCCCTGTGTAGATATACTACATGTTTATTCATGTGATGCCCACATGGGCTGTGTCCACAGTGGCTGTCGTGACTAGAGCTTCTGTGCACATTCTTGGACAGGTGTTTGTTGACCATGTTTTCAATTCTTAGGGTAGACACCAAAGGGTGAGGTTGCTCAGTCGTGGGATGATCCCACATTTATCTCTTGAGGAACGACCAAACTGGTTTGCACAGCAGCTGTAGCATTTTACTTCCCCAGAAACACACAAGGGTTCCAATTCTTGCACAAGCTTGCCAACACTTATTTTCTGTTCCTTGATTTTCGCCATTCTGGGGGGTGTGAAGCGTCATCTCAGTATGGTTTTGATTGGCAATTTCCTAATGACTGATGATATTCTGTGTGTGTGCGTGTGCTTGTGGCCATGTGTACGTCTCTGGAGAAGTGGTCATGCAAGTCCTTCACCCATATTTTAATTGGGTCATTTGTCATTTTGTTGCTTAGTTGTAAGAATTCTTCATATATTCTAGATACATCTTAGATCCTAATCAGGTATGTGATCTGGAAGCATTTTCTCCCATTCTGTAGGTTGTCTTTTCACTTTTATGAAACTATCTTTGCACAAAGCTTTTCTTTCTTTTTAAGTCTCATTGTTTTCTGTTGCTTTCGGTGTCTTATCTAAGAATCCACTGCCAAATCCAAGGTCATGAAGATTTACTCTTTATGTTTTTTCCTAAGAGTTTTATCGTTTTAACTATTTTAGGTTTTGGATCAGCTTACTTTTTATGTGTGGTGTGAGGGTCAGGGCACAGCCTCATTGTTTTGCATGGGGCTAGCCAGCTGTCCTGAGCTATGTGTTGGAAGATTGTTCCTTTCCCCACCAAATGGTCTAGGCACTCTTGATAAAACTCGATTGGCCACAGGTGAGCAGACTTCCCTCTGGACCACCATTTCTCTCCACTGGCCTAGACGTCTCTTCTTGTCAAGGCACTACGTGGTTTTGACTGATGTAGCTCTGTAGTAAGTGTAACATTGCAAAGTGTGAGACTCCAAATGCATTATTAGTATTATTATTTTTTGCATTGTTTTGCTTTGTGGGGCCCCTTCCATTTCCATTTGACTTTTAGGATCAGCTTTTTTATTTCTGCAAAAAGGCCATTGGGATTTTGATAGGGATTGCATTAAATCTGTAAATTATTTCAGAGGACTGCCATCTTGACAATATTAAGTCTTGTACTTGATGACCATGAGATGTCTTCCACTCAGATCTTCCTTTTTACCAACATTTCATGGTTTACATGTGCAAATCTTTTACCTTCTTCGTTAAATGTATCCCTTTTAATGTGCTGCTGAATCCAGCTTGCTGTTATTTTGTGGAGGATTTTTACCTTACATTCATAAGGTATCCTGGTCTGTAGTTTTTTGTGATGTCTTTATTTGACTTTAGGAGCAAGGGAATGCTGGTCTCATGGAGTTAGGAATGTTCTCTCTTCTATTTTCTGATGTTAATTCTTATTTAAACATTTGGTGGAATCTTTGGTTGATTACTGATTCAGTCTCTTTACATGTTATAGGACTGTTCAGATTTTGTTTCTTCTCAAGTTTTGACAGTTTGTGTTTCTAGGAATTCACCACTTTCACGTGAATTATCTAATTTGTTGCCTACAACTGTTTCTAGTGTTCTCATAGTCCTCTTTCTGTAAGGTCAGTGGTAATATCCCCAATTTTCATTCTTGATTTTAGAAAATTTAGTCTTCTGTTTATCTCAGTCTAATGGTTTACCAACTTTTGGTTTTATTGATTTTTCTGTTGCTTTTGCATTTAACTGTGTTTTTTTCCTTAAATATTTAATCTTTATTATTTCCTTCTAACAGCTTTGGGTGTCCTTTACTCTTTCTTCTAGTTTTTTAAAGTTGGGTTATTGATTTGTTTTTAACTTCTATAAATTTATAGCTGTAAATGCCTCTCTCAGCACTGATTACACATGTCATAGACGTTTTAGGATGCTGCATTTTCATTTGTCCCAAAGTCTATTCTCACCTCCCTTTGATTTCTTCTTTGGCCCATTAGTTACTTAAGAGGATGTGGTCACTGCAGAGTCTCAAGGAAGTGGCATGCTAGGATTTCTGACTTAGCAAGGATGTATTGGCTGCAAAGTCAGGAAAGGGTTGTGGAAGGAAACAAGTGTGAATGCTGGTAGGCCATTCAGGAGCCGGTGTGGTAGTCTGTGCAAAAACTATTGACACTCTCAATAGTAGTGACAGTGTGACATAAATTACACATTTGGAACATACTTGGGCAGTAAAATTTGCAGGACTTGATAAACTAAGTAGCCACTTAGTTTCATTTAAGGGAAAAAGAAATCAGAGATTCCTTCTAGGTTTTGGCTTGCATAGTTGGGTGGCTAAAAGTGACATTTACTGAGATGGAGAGACGTTTATTTTTCCTTTGGTGTTGAGAAAGAATGCCAAGGGAGAGAAATCAAGGGTTGTTTGGAGACCTGAGCTGTTTATTAGAACTATCAATAACGAGTGTGTAGGAGATGCTTATGTCCAAAGTAACGGTCAGAACCTAGATCCATTTGGAAGTCAACACGGAGACAGTGATTACACGGGAGCAGATGAAGTTACCTACGCAGGAAGTGCAGACTGAGGAATGAGCCTGAAGCCTGAAGCATGGGCGCGTTAGAGGCAAAGGGCAAGCCAGCAAGAGAGGAGTGGAAAGTAGTCCAGGCGAACTCTGGGTGACCAGGCACTGAGAAGCTCAGTTAAGAAGATAGAGATTAAACTTGGTAAAGTAAATCACTGATGGTGTTGATAAAGAGTAGTTTTGAGAAAAGGTGTTGATAAAGAAGCTGGACTGAGGGAAGGTGTGAAGAGCCAACAGCAAGCGTCTGAGTTGCCACAGCACCAAGACCAGTGTTTCCCTCTGCTCTGTGGGAAGGTGAGTGAGTTACACAGGGCAGGCCGCAGTTAGAGGGGCGCTCACTGCCAAGGGCCTTGTTTTGTTTTGCATGTGTGTTAGTAAGTGTGGGCTCTACTCCCTTCAGAGGGATGCCAAAGACAGTCAGGTGCAGAGCACTCGTGGGGGACAGTCCTTAAATAAAGAGGCAAATGTGCCATTGGAACATGTGAGAAATCAGGAAACACTGGTATCGACACAGGTAACATGACGATTTCAGGAAGGGAAGGATGAGGAAAGTAGGAGGTGAGGCCCTCAGACCGAGGAGCTGATGACCAGGAATAGTCTGGAAATGTGGCAAAGCCACATCAGTAGGGGCGAGTCAGGATTGCCGAGCAGCCATTTGAAATATGCAGTCATAACCTTCAGCTTGATTATGTGGTTTTTCTCCAGTGATGTTCAGGTTGTGGAACTAGGGGTGCGAATTAGCAGATTCGGTGAGAGGAGAGAGCTCTTTTTGACCAAAGACTCTAGAACAGGGAAGGAAGGAGGGACAGGAAAGGGCACAGGCTTAGCAAAACAGCGGTGGAGCGAACGGCCCAGGCCGACTCTAGACAGCAAGGCGGAGAGAGAGAAAGGTCCGGGTGCACAAGTCCTAGCACTGGCCAGGCCCTAGCTCGAACTCGGGCTGGGCGGGGAGGCCTGTCGTCACAGGAGCAGTTCTGGGGTCTGACAGGGAAACGCAGAGTTGCAATCCTGAGTAGTATTTACTGTGACAGAAGAGCTGTCACTGTCTCATGACACAACATGCCTGCGACCCAATCATAACTGGGCAAAGCCAAGACGGGAAGGGTTTCCTTATGCTTGTCCACACTGAGAAAGCCACTTCTACCACGCCGTCTCAGTGCTGGTGGCAGTCACGTCCTCTGCCACCGGTCAGCACGCGTGCACGAGGGGGCGAGGCCGCTGCACTTCATGCTTCAGGCGTCTGATTGTCCAGGGATGTTCTGTTTGATCCGATGTTCATCAAATAGGAAAATGATTCATGAAACTAATACTTATCCAAGTGACATAGCATTTCAACTTTAATATATTATACAATTAAATGTGTATTTTTATATTCCAGCAAAATATTATAGTGAACAGTTAGAGCTTAAAAAGTACTTGTCAAAACAGCATGCTTAGCAGTTAAGATATCTACGTAGAATGAAAATGTTTAGGAAACATTTCTGATCCTGGCCCCGAAGTGAGTAACCACATGCCCCAGCCCAGCAGGGCGCTGGAGGCGCCGCCCCCACGCCGGCCAGCAGTCCACATCAGAGACTCTCTCCCTCCTCAGCAGGGCTAGATTTGTATCATATGTAACATATTCTGAACTAGTAATACCTTATATTTATTCAAACTGCATTCATTTAAAAATACATTTTATATGATAAATTTGTTTATTAGAGAAACTAGTTTTGTGAGTATAGTTAACTCAGTGACATTTGTCTAACAAAAATTGTACTAAAAAAAGCAAAATTCCTTTACTATTTGATTTCCCCCAAACTTCTCCCTAAAAATAGAATGGTCTGCATAGTACTAGTCTTTTGAGAGTGGTTCTT
>PJEM01005258.1:28064-62894 GCA_004023845.1 Helogale parvula
GGAATCACACTTAGATTTTAAATTATCACTGTAAAACCATCAAACAGAGAAAAAGCGATTATTAGGGATTCTTTTTAAAGCAACCCCTTTCCTAAAGGTATTTTGTATTCGTGTTCATTCTGTCTCGCCGCCCAGGATCTACTTCCGAGATATCTACGGCGTTCAGGGCTCAGCACTGATACTCTAGATGATCAGTGTAGAGATCCAGTCTTTTAAATCCCAAATTGTTATTGAGATTTCTTTCTAGACCGCCTCGGGCTAGCCTGTCCTCACCACAGGAGCCTGCCCCTCCCCACCCCAGCATGTTGAGGCGCTAGTAAAATTCAGTACGTGAGCACTTTAATACCTCCTGTACACAAAGTCTACATACAAATGTCTGCCATCTTTGAGGGCAGTGCCTTTGGACCCCTCACCCCCAGGTGCGTTTTCCCCCAGAGTGCAGCTGCTGGGCTAGTGGACCGTGGGAGAGTCCACTACTTTTATCCTCAAACCTAAGTTAACGGAGTCTTACTGCCCGAGTGGACAGTAATTCCGGTGAAGGCACCGCCGAGGTCTGCGACCGGGTACAGTGCTTAGTTAGGTATGGAACAAAGAAATTATTCTGTTAGCTCATTTAAACATTTTCAAATGGATACTCTTTTTTTTCCTTAGGAGGGACTCATTTAAATCACTGCTATTAATATTTTACTATAAATTTGCCCCATTACTCTAGAATACTTTCAAGAGCTAAAACCGCTGGGCTAACACACTCCCTCCCTCCACACAGAGAGGAGCAAGGCCTGTGGCGGGGCGGGAGCCCCACCAGGGCGCGACTCACCACATCCTTCAGAAGCCCCTCCTGCAGCGCCCTCATGTCCTCCTTCAGCGAGCACATCTGCAAATCAGTAGTTCACCTGTGACGTCTACTGTCAAATTTTCACAGCGAAAATGTATCGAGAGATCACATATGAGAATGTAAAAAAGCTTGTACCTGAGACTTAAAAATAGTGTCTTCATGGTCATTGTTGTAGAAGACGTTTTTGGCCAGTGACGTTTTCAGGTGGAGAAGCCTAACAAAGGAAGTCACCTTTGTATTTACCAAATTGCTATACTACAGTGATGTTTATATTATTTAAAAATTAAAAATGTATGTAGGCCAGAGTCCGTAAGAATGCCACACCAACCTCTGCCGCTCACTCTCTTGATAGGCACTGAACTTCTGAAACAGCGTCTCCCCAAAATCCTGCATTTGAAAAGACAAAAAATGAAACTTGCAGAAGTCCTATATTCCTGTTCCTAATTTAAATAAACAACTTGGCTGGATGCTAAGTATATTCTAGATGTCACACGCTGTCTCAGGATTTTCCTCATTTATCAAAGGTACTCATAAGCTTACGTCTATATGAAATCTAAAACTCTTTTTTAATGTTTATTTTTTGGGAGAGACAGAGCGTGAACAAAGAGAGACGGAGACACAGAATCCCAGGCAGGCTCTAGGCTGTGAGCGGTCAGCACAGAGCCCAAAGTGGGGCTCAGACTCCTGCACCATCAGATCATGACCTGAGCCGAAGTCAGATGCTTAACCGACTGAGCCACCAGGTACCCCTATAACTATTTTCTAAAGAACAAAATTAACAGAAGTTTTCCTGAGTGTAGCTCTTTAAAAAAAAATTCTTAAAAGCACAAACCACAAATTCCTTCTCCAAGTCTTTTAAAGACTGTGAATCTTTTTCAAAATTCTCCAGCTCCTCTATGATGACGAATTGGAATTTATCAAGTTTTTTGATCCTATTGAAGAAAGAAAATGAGAATTTTTTTTAAACTACAGCATTCAGAAGATTTCAAACAAGGTTTTTATTACAGACCTGTATTCCTGAATCTGACGGTTCACTGCGTTCAGATGTCGTCGAGTTGTTTGCCAAGACTGCTTTATAAAATATTCCATTGATTTTTGGCAGTTCTGAAAAACATTTTTAACTTGAAAACTGTTTGCAAAATAATAATCTAACCAAGACTACGTTAAGAACTAAGCCTTTACCACGCAAATGACTAAGGAAAAGTGGAAAAATGACACTGAAGTGCTAATAAAAAAGCTCAGTCAGAGCCATGTCTGGCTGCATCAAGAAAATTCTGACCAAGGATTGACTTGATAATTGTTTCCCTAAGGCCACCACACTCGACATTATTTGTTCGAGGAAAAGCAGATTCATAAGTGGGTGTTTTGTTGTCAAAGGATCAAGCGAGTTGCTAGCCTAGTAGCCAGGTGGCACAGTATCATATTATTGGGTATAAACTGTCATTTAGAGAATGGTAACTTACAGGGAATTCCTTCCTAAATTCGGTATTGAGCTTCTCATGCATCATCCCCGTATCTGAAATTTCGCTTTCCCAGCTCTCCGCAGGAGGAGACAAGTCTTTTGTGGATAACGGAGATATACTTTCAGATACTAAAAAATGGAGACAATCAGCTGACATTAAAATATGCATTATTACAAATTTAGCCTTTCTTGTCATGCGGCTGAGAACAAAACCTTATTTTCAGATTCTGTGTGTGATCTAAGACTAGGACATAAAAGGCAGTTAAAAATATTTTCATTTCTCAAAAATTCTCTTGGCATGAGTATTAAAGGCCAAAATGTTAACACTGAAATGGAATGGTTATTTTTTAAACCATTTTCATGTTAACAACCGAATAGTTAGTGACATACCAATCTATCCGTAAATTTATATCCTAGTAAAACTTACCTGTGGTAATCAGCAATAGAACGGTGAAGAGGATTCATGAGATTTAAACGACGCTTACGACCGCATTCCTCCCATAAAGTGAAGGAGGTGACAGAGCATCATCCTTAGGAGACTTCCCCGAAGTTCTTCTTACAATGGGGGTTTGCTTCTGTGTGGATCATTTAAGATCCAAGGAACCACCTTCCACATTTCCTTGCATTTCGACCCAGGCATGTGATCCACCTACCTTTGTAAGTGTGATTATCTGTCTCTTCGGTTCTAGAGAGTTTTCTGGGAAGCAAGTATACTCCCTCCTCCTCCTCCTCCTCCTCCTCCTCCTCCAGTTCTACTACATCAGCATCACTTAGACCGTCGTCTTCTATGTACCTTCGTTTGCGACTAAGACGCGGGGTGGGGCCTTAAGAACAGTTAAAAAACAATAGCACTACAATCTTGATTAAAAATAACCTAATAATTTTCTTGCTTTCATCAAAAAAAGCCTTTCAGTGATTTATTTGCATTGTTTTAGGCAGCTGTGCATTAAATTCTATCCAGCTTATTTTCAGTTTGACAACTAATCTGAATAAATGGTATGACTTAAAATGTAATTGCTTTGGAAAGTGATATTTCATGGTAGTTCAGTAATACTGTTTTTAAAGCTGTGTTCTGACTACAAACCTGATACATGAGTTGAGTCACAAGGAATGTCACACCGTATTTGCTCTCTTCCTTCACTAGACATAGATAGTGGAGATGCTGAAGGATTTCCCTAAAACAGGTATTAGAGATAGGAGAAAAAAATTCTGTAGATGCTCATGGCTTCACCTTTGACCATCTTTCTCAAATCCTAAAGCAAGTGATTTGTTTAGGTCCCTTCCCAGCCCTCCCCCCCAAGCTGTAAAATTCTGCCTTATTGTTCTCTGTCTTATAGATTATTAAAAACATTTCTGTTGATGGACTGCTATCATGGCACAAATTACAGCTGATTTCTAAATTATCGTGAAACCCAAAAGTCCCAGTTATAAATACATAAGTTAGTGCTTCAACAACTATATCTCCACTATTCAAGAACTTACAATATCTCATTTAAAATTTTTCAACTTTTTTCCCCAATCTTCATAAACATCAGATTTTCAACTAATAAGTTGAAAATACTAAACTGTAGTTATTTAGGGCCAGTAGTCTGATTCTTATAAGAACAATCTTAGTTTAAGTTTGATGGCAAGAATACCCTTCAAACCTCTACTGCTCTTGTATATGATCTTGTTATGTGTCAGTTCAACTTTCATACACTGCTTTTTTCTGAACTGTAAGTGCTTACATCTGAATAGCTGGAGGAATTATGTGTTTCTAGTGTAAGTACCCCAAAATTTATATTTTTTCTATACACAACAATTATTAATTGGAGAATGCCTGTCCTATGGATGAACAAGACCTACAGAAACCCAAAAGAAATCAGAAAATTATTTAAAGCCAAAAACAAAACCACAACAACATTACACCAAAATGACTTATATTTCAAGGGAATAATTCATGTTGCTAAAATTCACCCACTCATAATAAAAAGGGGAAAAGTCCTTGGACAACTGAAGCAGTAATCCGGTAAGTGTCTACAAAGCCTGTGGAGAAGTTTGTCGGCTAGTGTGGCCTCTAGTTCACTTGCCCCAGAGGTCACAGTCACCTGAACAATAAAAGGGTAAGGATAAGGACTGGAATGGAAAATGCAAAAAAAAAAAAAAAAAAAAAAAATCATGAGTAACCGTTTATATCCAAAATCCAAGAGAACCTAGGAAGGGAATTATGACAAAATCAGTGAAGGCAGCTGGAGCTATAAAAATCCATAGTGTTTCTATACAAAGCAAAAAGTTAAAAACAAAAAAATTTAAAGTCTTTGTTTAATACAGCAAAAAGAAAACCCAAAAATACAGGAATTAATTTTCTTTGTGGAAGATTTGGCATAATTTTGTGGGCATAAATTTTTGGCAACACCAAAATGTAGAGAGAAAAACATGGGTGAGAAAGCTCCCAGTATCAATACTGGGAAATGGCAATTCTTCACTTAAAGTAATTCCAAAATTTATATGGCTGATTAAAGGACCATGAGGAGTTAGAAGTAGAGAATAAGAGGCCAGGGGTGGTGAAACACCATGCAAGTGTGAGAGACTACACCAATGACAGCGATGTGGCCTTAGCACAGAGACAGACTGGCCAGTCTCACAGAACAGTGTCCAACAGCTGGCTGCCCAGGCTGCGCGCGATTAGCTTTACAAAGGATGGAGAAAGGAGGGCACTTCATGCAAGAGGTTGCACTAACTCCCCAGACCTAACAGTTAAAACATTTTTACCAGACAAATATGACAACAGGTGAGGGATTTCTGGATCACAAAAAGACTCTGGTAAATGTCATTATAACATGTTTTGTCACACAGAAATTGTTTAAGTGAAATTACAGCTATTGGAAAAAGAATGTTTAGACTGTATATACATAACCAATACAGAATTAATATCTAGACTATTTTAAGAACTACAGATTTATTAGAAAAAAACAAAAAATTAGGAAAAAAAGCGCCAATTCATAAAATGGCCAAAAAACACTGAAGTACCCACTGATGTTTTTAATCAGTAAAATGCAAACCAAAGTTAGCACTATACGTCAGACCGGTGAAGACAGCACATGGGGTCACAGTTAAAACTGTAGGGAAACGTGGCCACTGCCCAGGAGCAGGGATGGGGAGCGTGTGCTGACAGAGCTAATTTATACAGCAAACTTCTAATAGCTCCAAGTCCACAGTAAATGGGAAACAAAATTCTGACTAGCACAGAGTAGGATGAAAGGAAAGTGGGGAGGGACTCCCCTAGGTTTTGAGATCTGCAAGATCGGACTAGAGGACTCAGGGACACAAAGGATGGCAGAGCAAAGGGCCATGGGATGATGACCTAGCAAAGAACTGGTGTTCTCAAAGTGAGAGCCTGGCAAAGGTGCCTGGGGGTTACCTGGGACAGGGGTGAGCAGGCCAGGGCTTAGACCTGTCTGCTTTCCCTGGTGTGGCTCCATTTCGGTTTGGTACACTGGAGGTCTCATAGGAGATTTTGTTAGAGAAATGTGCTCTGTGAGAACTACTGGTTAAACAGAATAAAAGGACCTTAACATCCTGCAGAAATACAAACATTTGGTTCAAAGTGGTAGGACAGAAGTCTGGTTTAGTCAAAGGCCTCAGATCTGGGCCGTGGGTACACTGACTCTCATTAACTCCATGTCCATAGACGGATGTCAGCACGGTCAAGAGAAGAATATGTCTGGGCACTTACTACACGTCAGGTATTCTGCTTGCGCCATCAGACTAATTTTTCACTATCCTGTTGTACAGATGAGAAAACTGAGGTGCAGAGGGATTCATTAACTTGTAAAAAAAGTACACAGCAAGCAAATAGTGGAGTCAGGACTTAAATGCAATTCTGTCTCACCCGAAAGTCTTTCAGCTATACCCAGTTACAGCAAACCACATTATCTTGGCAATCAGTTCTAGAACTTTATAGAGAGACCTATAGAGAACTATAAAATCCTCCAATTCCAGCCATCTATACAACCCAAGCCGGAAGGGGATGGCAGTGGGGTGGGTTTTAAACTGGGACTGAAGTAGCTACAACTTCAAACTCCTCTTTGCAGGCATAACATTTTTTGGTTCACTTCCTCACTTTGACCATAAGTGATTCCTATCTTTAATGTCTGTCTTTTTACAACATACAAGAGAAAGACCAAAGAAATCACTAGCTTCGTTCACTTTAATGCTCATCCACTGACTATGACGCACAGATGAGTGAGCAGCGCCTCTGCCGCGTGGTCACTCCTGGCAGAACTCTCTAGACAGCACTCCGTACTCCTCAGGCCGCACCCCCCCCCCCCAGAGAGCTGTTTGTTAGGCCGTTTTACTTATCAGCATGTTATTCTTGTCCCACAGACCAAACCCAGAACCTGAAGCCAGGTGGACAAGCGGTGCGTACTTGGTTCAACTCAGAGTGAGATGACTCCCCCACTTTAAATACATCTGGTGAAGGCAGAAACTAGCGTGTGTTCTTACCAGCGTGCAGGATCGTGGAACTGGTGAGCAACGCTCTCTTGCACATAAATTTTTGTCATCGTTTTTAGGTGACTTTATTGAACTTCCATAGGTGCTGTTTAAAGATTCCGGTGATGAAGTTTTCAAATAAGGTGATACAGATTTTGTTACGCGGTCATGATCCTGAGTGAAGCGCTTCTCCGGTACTTCCTCTGTGCCTGTATTGCCTCACGAAACACAGAAGACAGGCGTTATCATTGATGTCTGCTTCAGAGAGAGCAAGATGAAGTCCTAAGACTACATGACTTATCAAATCCTTATTCATATTTAAAAAGATAAAACATTTAATAAATCAATTTTAATTTATGTTAAAATAATATGTAGGACTTTGGAAAATATTAACGGCTCCATTTAAGATGTCATTGTAACGATACAATTTTCAAAATTTCAAACAAAAGTATCAATAGTATGAGCTGAGCTGCACTGTAATCATCACCCTAAGCACTGTCTGGAGTATTCTGACATCATAGCCAGAACTGTTATATGGTAAAGTCACAGAATTTTCTGGTTGGAGATGGCTTAGGAAATCATCTGATCTAAATCCTTCATATCCAGATGAGGAAATTCACAGCTGAAATAGGCCTTAGTGTAAATGGATTCTTAGTTTTCAGATCAAATCAGGGCACATGCATCTCTGTTCTAGTAGGTGGTTATCTGAGATGTCAGTGGTCCTGAGCATTGAAAAAATATTCTAGTAAAGAACAACATAGGTACGTTGAAGAAAGTATATGTTAACTTATGGATACTTGGAGATGCTTTAAAATATCCTTCAAGAGAACTGAAAAAAGGCGCAAACTTATAGTTACTTTACTAGAAACGTGTGTGCGCACGTGCGCATGCGTGTATACCAGAGTTCCAAAGAATATACATTTTTGTGAGTTATCTTTAAATGAAAGCAAACCTCAATTCATGAAGATAATCCACCATAGGACCACAGAATGACCATGACATTCCTTGCAGACTTTTATCAAGGAAATGTAAAAAAGAAAAAGTAGAAATCCCCATCATTACTTTCACATTATTAAATATATTTGGGGATTCAAAGCCTAAAGGTTGATTTAAGCTTTCACATTATAATTTGTAAATATACATTAAATATTTTCCATATTGAACCACTTGGTCTTTAACTTCCTACCATGAAAAACTTGAGTGTCACAGTGACTACTTAGCAAAGACCAAGTTACTAGCATTAACTAGTTCAAAAAATGGAGTTTTGACTACCTATAACTTTGAGGAGCATATTTAAGATTAATCTTCAAACTGTGTTTTCACAGAGTTATAACAGAAACTTGTTGAATATTTAAAAGAAAAAACTGATACTGACCTCTCATGACCTCGAGAGATGATGCACTGCCAGACAGAGATGCAGGAGATAAGCCGAGGCTATGATCTCTTATAGCATCTTTTAGTAGAGATGAATTTTTCCATTCTTTTGATATATCCTTCTGTGTTTCCGCAGAGAAGGCTTTCTTCTGTTTCTTTGGTAGCTTTCTGGTTTTCCTTCTAGAATGTATATTCTCCTCCTAAATGTATTGATAACTTTTAAATTATACTTGAATACAAGCAGTTTATACTTGGACACATAAAACAAATCATGCTAAAATACTAAATATCTTCTGTTACTATATACGGACACAACAGGGGTTTCAACAGGAGTAGTGGCGGACTTTCTGCTCATAGAAGGCGGACAACGAATTCACAGGAAGATATAATACTTAGACTATAATATCATAAGAAACACAAATAAAGTGCTGGAAGGAGAAGATGATATCCAGTTTAGGGAAACCAGAAAGAGTTCCTGGATGTCACGGTACTTGGCGTGACCGGGAGTCAGAGAGAAGTCGGGGAGGGGAGACGCCTGACAGAGCCCCGGGAGCGGAGCACGGCCGTGTCAGGGGGGTCACAGGTTGGCCCATCTGGCTGCTTCAGCTCTGGGTGCACACCAGGGCGCAGGGGAAATGAGCTTGCCAAGGTCTTCTGATGCACTGACTATCTGCCCACGCAGATTGCCAGCATTTCTCTTTGAAAAGGGAGATGATGAGAGGGGCTTGGGAAGACGCATCTGACTCTATGCAGAGTAAATTAAAGAAAGAAGTGACGGAAAATGCGGACGTAAGTTATGAAGTTCTTAAAGTCTTCCAAGGAAAGGATAACAGTGTTATAAAGAAAGCACGGTGGAAGTTTAATTATGTGCAATCAGATCAGAGGCCTGCCTTTAACGCCAGACTCCCCGGGTTCAAACCCTTGTTTTACCACCTCCTAGCTGTGTGACCTGGGGCAAGTTCCTTCATCTCTGAGCTTCAATTTCTCATTTGTAAAATGAGATGTCAATAATAGTGCTAGTCTCCTATGGTACTTTATAGATTTAACTTCTTAAAATCTCTTAAGTACTTAGAATAGCACCTGGAAAACTATAAGCACTATTTTTCTTTTCTTTCTTTTTTTTTTTTTTTTTTTAACATTGTTAAGAAAGCTTTCCAGCACGGATGGCTGGGGAGAGGGCTGTAACATTAAGAGACAGAAAGGAGTCAGGGACAGACACAGGTGGGCAGGGTATGGGAAGAAACTCAGATCTAGGATTTTTGCTTCCAGTCAAGAGAAAGAGTCACAGCTTCCCAACAGTCTGCACTTTTCTGAAATATAATTTTGGGAAAATCAAGTGCTTTTCTAATTCAAAAATATTATCTTAAAGTTCTAATTTTACTAGAGTCAAACATCTGTTTTGTAACACTAATGCCAACTTATCAGAAATTTTAACATATTGCCTAAAGATCAATTTTTAGTATGTAACATTTCTCACACAGAAGGTTCAATCTTAAAATATGACATATTCAACATTTTTGCAAAAATACAGTCTCTATTTAGGATTTTAACAGGCAGGCTTTTTACAGTTTTTTAATCTGAATTGTATCTATTTACCTTTACTAGCAATTTCTCTTTAAATGAATGTGAAAATTCTTGTTCACTCTCTGATTCTGAATTTGAGAGATCTTTATAATTTTTTTTGGTTTTTGTCGCTCTTCGTGGAAGTCTGGTTCTCCCATATGGAACTGTCTCCTCTACCTTTTTGGTGGTATTTTTGTTGGATGTCTTTGGGAGAAAAATTTCTGAATTAGTAGGTCAATATGCGAGCTATAAGAAATACAAGCTACTTGCTATAAAATTGGTCCTGTGACAATACATAAAATATTTGTGGGAATAAAGTAAGATTCTTGACTAATACTTTAAAAAGACTGGATTTTATTTTTTCCGTCCAAATATCTCCCCTATCACCTTTTCTATAGCTATCACTAAAGCTCTGAGGGGCCTGGTATATATATTACCTAATTTACATAAAAAAGAGAAAGAGAGGAAAAAAGAGAAACCAATATAGGTATTATAATCACAGAATAAAACAGACCTAAAACAGGCCAACATGATTCAAAAAGTCATAAAGTAGGAGTGTGCATGCACAGGCTAGAACAATTATGGAGAAATAAGTAACGATAAGGATAAAACCACAAGATGAAAAATGAAGTTTTTTTTTACATGATAAGAGAAAAATAATTTTCAAGGGATGTTTGAACACAAACTTCTTGGTTTTACCATTTTAGATTTTGATTGTCCCCTTTCCAAAGATGGTCCTGCAATTCAAGAAAATAAAGTTAAATTTTTCAAATAGATAATAACTGCTATTAAAATTTATCAGAATATTTCTGGTATTAAAATCCTAACAAGAATACATTTTAAATTCATTCAAAAACTTGAATTTCAAGATGATTTGAGGCTACACTGACACCCATAACATCATGGCGTGTGGCAAGATACAAATGAGTGTCTTCTTTTCTCCTCCTTTACACCATGACGCTTCTCACACGTGTGTGAGAATTGGTAACATAAGTTATAAAGTGAACACCTATGCACCTATCATTCAATTTAAAAGCTGAGTTATGAATAATGATGTGATCTATTTATGTGTACTCTCTGATGCTCCATTTCCCCTCTGCCAAAAGGGAATATTTTCTCATTCACTTGGTCTTAAAAAAAAAAAAGTTTTACTTCACAGATATGAATCCCTAAACAAGATAATGAACTTTATAAAACGGTGTCATCTCATATGCAATATTCTATGGTGTGCTTTATTTCTCACCACTCATTGTCTCTAAGATTCATCCATATTTACCGAGAGGAGCTTTAGTCTAGTCCCTCTTCCTTTTTTTTTTTTTTTTTTTTTTTTTTTTTTTTTTTTTTTTTTTTTTGCTTTTCAGGCACAATCAACTTTCTAAATATTCTCTGAAGCCTAAGAAATGGGATTTTCCAAGCCAAGGAAGCAATGAGGCTCTGGGAGAAAGCTCTTCCAATCGTGGCGATAAGCTACATAGTGACTTGTAGTCATTCAGCCATTTAAACAAAACAGTTGACTCCGAAGTTCAGCTTTAAAACTATTGACTATTCTAACCCTGAATGTTTCCTCTAGATGTTACAAATGAGTATAAAGTCCCTGAGAGCACATGACTTGTATCAGTTTCTCCTGGCTGACAACACACTGCTACAAAGTCCCAGGCAAAAGTCCCAGAGCCCTGAGCAGGTGCGTCTTTCGGCCTCTTCGCACGAGTCGGCCCAGTGCTCCCCCCCTCCCCGCCCCATGCTCCCTGCCCAGCACACACTGGGGGCTCGGGCCTCCACCTCTTTCATATACGATAATCCTGCTGCTTCTCCTCTTCGTGGAGATGACTGGCTCCGTCTGTTTCCAAGATTCAGTCTCATTTACGAACATGTGCCCAGCTTCATTTCCAGATTTCTCTTTTTATTTCTGTTTAAGCTGTCACCCACCCCACCCCCGATATACACAGAGGCTACTATTGGTTACATTTTATCCTTACATAAAATAAAGGCTGGGTCTCTTACCTATCAGTTTAAAAGGTCTCCTTTTAAAAATGGGATATGTGAAATCTTAGTGTTTTAGTTAAACAAGCTAGGAAAATGGTATTTGTCTACAGCCAAAAGCCCATACCTCACACTCTTATCCCACTGCTTCAAGAGATTCACTAGACAAAGCAAAAGCCATATGCTGGGAAGACATTCTGTGGAAGATTTAGGCAAAAATATTTCTGCAAGAAAATGGTTTTCCACATGTTTTTTATGTGGATTCCTGAAGAGTGTATGTGTTAGGTGGGACAATAAATGGGATGTCCAAGATTTGATTTCTGCTTAGGGTGTTGGGTTCATGAGTCTTTGATAGCACATCATCCACAGTAACTTCCAAGTAACTACAGCAGCAGGCCACGAGTGGACAAATGATGAGAGTGTGCATGAACCGAAGAATGTGACAATCCTATTTTGTGTCTGTAAGATCCCGGTAAAAACGGAAAAAAAAGTAATTTCTACACGACCATATTATTAAAAATAAAAACCACAAAGCCGCTGCAGCGTGTGCGGTACTCGCTCTTCTCCCCCAGCCGCCAGGCTGTGTAGTTATCAACGCTAACTACACACACACACACTTGTCAGCTAACACAGCATTTCACGTTGTTGACATGCTAACGTCGTTTGCAATATTTCTCCAAAAAGTCATTTCTTACTTGATTGGCCACTTTTCCGCTTCTTCGCATTCCTGTCCCTGCTGTAGTCCACGAGTGGTGGTTTGGGTTTTGGTCCCTTCAGCCAGCTGATATCGGTCTTGCATTCTGTGTCACTGTCACTAAAGAGAGTCTTCCTTTTATGATTTGCTACAATCTATTAAAAGAAACAATCCTTGTAATAGATGAAGAAATGTGTCTCACTATCCACCATTAAAGGTAAGTTAAGCCAAAAACCAAAAAACGGAAACAACCCAAGCAACAGAAAAACTAACTTCGTAATTTTTTGGCACCTGATGTGCCTGGCCCTAAGAAAACATAACCAGAAAGTCACCCAGAATCCAGACCGGAGAATGAAATTCCCATTTTGTTGTTTAAAACCTGAAACAGCTCACTTCCACACAGACGTGAGCTAACGCCATCGAAGAAAGTAACTAAAGCTACCTGATCTTCCATTAGTAGACGATTACAAATAGCTCAGAGACCATACCAAAGTCATAGTGGGCACACGAACAATCTCATAGAGGGGGAAAAAAACAAATATTTTTGTTTTCTAGATCTGTGATCATCTTGGGCAATGGAAATTTTTTTTTTAAGTATTTGAGAGAGAAGGCATGCACACGCGGGGGGAGGGGTAGAGAGAATTCCAAGCAGGCTCTGTGCGGTCAGCGCAGAGCGCCATCTCACAAACTGTGGGATGAGGACCTGAGCCTAAACCAAGAGTCGGATGCTCAACCGACTGAGCCACCCAGGTGCCCCAGAAATTTGTTTTTAAATATAGTTCTTACTGGGCACATTAGGATATTATAACTTACTCTTTTATCTTTCGTTTTGAGAGAAGGTTCAAGTTCATCATGATTCCTCACACCTATCCTTAAACAAAAAGATACATTAATTTTAATTTATTTTTATTTTTAAAAAATTTTTAATGTTTATTTATTTTTGAGAGAGAGAGAGAGACAGAGCGTGAGTAGGGGAGGGGCAGAGAGAGAGGGAGACACAGAATCTGAAGCAGGCTCCAGGCTCTGAGCTGTCAGCACAGAACCCGACGTGGGGCTCGAACCCATGAACTGTGAGATCATGACCTGAGCTGAAGTCGGCTGCTTAACCAACTGAGCCATCCAGGCGCCCCTAATTTTAATTAATTTAATTACTTGTTCTCTTAAGGTAATGTGCACCGGACAGCTAGACCTGGGTCTTCATCCTGGCTCTTTTACCAGCTCACTGTATAATTCTGGCCAAGCTGCTCATCCGCTCTGACCTGGGTTCATTATGAAAATAACAGGTCTGATGAAGGACTGAGTCCTTCCAGCTTCATCATCGGACATGCACAGCTAATGTGCCAAGTGCAGAAAACGCACGTGTCACTTTCGGGAGTAACGGCCAAAATGTCCGAAACGTAACGGGGCCGTCCTGCCACGAGTGTTCCCAGTACATTAGAACCTCTCACGCAGACTGGGAGGACACACTGAAGAAAAAGAACAATTGAGAAACTTCTTTCACTCTGATCCATCTGATTGTAATAAAAACACCTACAATTTTATTGAATTATCCACACAGGCTTCTGTAGCTGTAGCTTGAAATTCCTGGATCTAGATTGTGAATAAACATTAAAAAAATTTTTCTTAGTGTCGAAATAAGGCAAACATATGTATTAAATAAATATATGAATTCTCGTTTCTATCACCTCCTATCATTAGATGCATCAATAAAATTAAGCTTACAAAAGTATTTTTACATTTAAAAAGAAAGTTACTACTATAAAATATACTAAAACCAAAACAAGTATTTATTTTAAAATGTCTTGTATCAAGAAGGAAAGTGATTCTCTTGATGCAGTGGTGAGTCCCCCCCTTCCCTAATTAATCATTTTTCTCTACCTCAGCCCAAAAGATTTTAAACGAAATCAAATATACCTAAGTTGCTAAAAAATAAGTTTTAAAGTAGTTTAAAATACCTTAAAGCATATCTATAAGAGAATGGAAGCCAAAAAACATACATTGTAATAATACAGTGAATACAAAATAAGTACCAAATAACTAATACAAAATACTGATGTTTAGCTTACTCCAAGTTTTATAACAGGCTCATCAGCTCCATTCAAATTAAAATTGTAAACATCATTCCTGTAAAAATGAAGAGAAATATTAACTTCATTATATAATAAATATTCTTTGTATATGAAGAAACTGTAAGATCTATGAAAAATCACTTACAGTGGGCATTCGGAAGTGACATTAACGAAAGTGGTCTTCAGTTGTCTGTAACTTTTTTTCTGAACTTTTTCCTAAATACAGAAGAAGTTTATAGAATACATTCAAACTTGTACACTAGTACACTTGGCACAAAAACAACACGTGCGATTGTATGTATTTTCTACCTGTTTCTACTCATGTTTTCCATCTGCAGCTGTTCCCTTCATGTAAACGGGATAAAAGTATTAAGCATCCATGCTGATTATACACTTTGAAGACTTAAGTATTAACTAAGAACATAACTGCAAGTGCATCACATACAAAACAGAAGACCCTCACTCTCTAACCCGTGCTGCCATTACAGTACACGGGGGTATATGACCTTTTCACTGCTCTCCTAACAAGCTGAACCTCAGTGATTCCAGAATCACAACACAAACACGCTTCTTTTTTTTCCAACTCATTTGCTTTAAAGTCTTAAATAGAAAAACTCTGGGAGAGACGAAGGCTTACGGAAAATCACCATTAATATCATTAAATGACTGCCTACTAAAAAAGATACTCAGAAGTCTAATAAGTTGAAAATATTAAAACTAAATATTCATTTAGTTGTTACTGTGTTCAATTTTATTGCGTATTATGGCTGTTTTGTATGTAATTGTTTGTATTATTCCAGAAAGTTTATCCCTTAATATATTACTCCACTGATCGCTTATCTGAGTTATCCTTTCCAATATGATTTTTACCAGTATTTAGATACAGCTGTTAAATTCATCTATCTATGGTGTGCTAGTGTGTGTAGGTATTACAGAAGACACAAACTAAGCCAAGCTATTAAAAAGGGATACAAAAGCAAGCAAAAGTGTTACACAGGATAGACAGATGATTCTAAACAGACACACTCTAAGAGAAGACAGCAGAGAGAAAAAAGAACTGCAAGAGTGAGTAAAATATCAAAAAGTGGCACAAAGAAATTGGTGTGTAGATTCAGAATTTCTGCCCCTTTGGACTCTGCGTGAGGGCACCTTGGAAGTTTTCAAAAAGAAGGCAGACTCTGCAGTAAGACTCGCTAGGTGGAATCAGGCCACTCTGGTGACCAGAAGAGTGTGAGAGCGCCCTGACAAAGCTCAAAGTTTTCCTAAAGAGGGAAGGAAAAGAGAAGAAACACTTAGCAAAAACACTTCGGGGAATTTCAAGTCGTTATGCTTCAACTACAGGGGACGTGTCTAGGGAACTAATACTAGGAAATACAGACAGACTTTTAAGGGGAGTAGAGAGCCAGCCTAAGTCTGTGCTCAGTAAGCAACAGGAACCAGAGGAATCTGAATAGAATGGCATAGCCTAAGTATGTGCTTAAAAAAGAGAAAAAGCTGGTACTGAATAGAATGGCGGACTGGCAAGAGAAATATTAGAGGCAAAAGAATTACCTAAAGGCCACTGCGATAATCCGGGGACTCAAAACCAGAACTCAAACTAGGAAAAGGAGCTATTTATGCGGCAGAGGGGGAGTCAGGCGGACCATACAGAAGATGAACCTCAAAACTTGCAATTAAATGGATAGAAAGTAATTGTGAGGAATAATTCAAAGGCAACTGGTATTCTAAGCCTGCATAAGTAATTTTTTTAACAGAAACACAGACTTAAACACAGAAGAGATGGGAGTAGCTAGGGAGAAAAATGAAAACAAAGATTTAGTGAATCAGATAGCAGAAAGTGTAAATATCACACACATGTAAAAGAAGTATTTTTGGAGCACCCAGGTGGCTCAGTCAGTTAAGTGTCCAACTCTTGATTGCGGCTCAGGTCATGATCTCACAGTTTGGGGAAATTGAGCCCTGCTTTGGGCTCTGCACTGCCAGCACGGAGTCTGCCTGGGATTCTCTCTCTTTCTCTCTCGCCGCCCCCCCCCCCCGCCTTCTCTCTCTCAAAATAAACTTTTAAAAAAAAGGAACTTTTTTTTGAAAAGCAGAACAGAAAGGATTTTGAGTACCTGCCACTAAACTTGAGGTTGTTTAATCCATTTATCAACATGCTGAAAACATTAATTCCATCCTACTGTACTTCTATTTTATGTTTACAGTCAAATATCAGAGTTTGACTATATATACATTTGGTGTAGTGAAATAAATGAAGCCTACCTTACTGAGCTGTAGATCAGATTTGTTTGAAAAACCACTATAAAAAAGATTTTGTCAAAATTAAAAAAAAGCAACGATCAGTAGACTGTCCTTCATAAAAGCCATGTTACATAAGGTAAAACACCTGGGTCACTAAGTTACATCCCACACATCTGGCTCACTAAGTCACGCCCCGCACACTGTAAATAGCGGCAGTGTGGCAGGGCTGCCCTCAGGGCCCTGTAGCCTCCCGCCCAGTGAACGGCACCAGGACGGTCGGTGCTAAGCGGAGCCCCACACGCGGCTCGAGGGGCCCAGCAGTCCGTGACCGTCACTGCACCAGGCCTTGTAATGAGACCAGAATTACTTTAAACATAAATTAACCCCCTAAAACCCATAAAGAAACATCTTATAATAAGACCTAACCTCAGAAAAAAATACGTATTTATTATATGAGAGCAACTCAGCTCAGCTCGTTTCAGTCTCCTTCCATTAAGCAACATACATAAACGTATTTACTCTTACTCACCACTAGGCTCATTAAATAAAACCCTAAAATGTCTATAGCCTGAAGACTTATTTATGAAAAGGTATGCTATATCAATATGGTATTTTGATACTTAATTTAATATGATCACATACAATAATGATTAATTTCAAATTTAGCTCCCTTACTGTATAAATAGCTACTATTTACAAAAGTAAGTAGCTAAGTGTTTTCTACTGGAAAGTTCTACTATTTGAGTATGTCCAAAATGAACCGTCTTAAAACTATGAAATAATTTAGTTGTATCTGTCAGAAAAATATTTATGTCTAAAATTTAAGTACATACCCGTCAATCAAAGACTCCTTGAATTTTCTTGTCGACTTCATGTCATCCTTTGGTTTGTATCTCTTATTGAGCTGGTTTATCAAGGATTCTGCTGCATCAGTAAATCCTTTCTCTTTTGACTTTTCTCCCTGAAACAATGTGTAAGTTACTTTGAGACTCTTACCAGTCAACCTTCAAAGGAAAATAAAGGCTGAAAGGAACAATTTAAGAAAAATCTGGTTTTATATATAACTACAAAGAGAAATAAAGGGGTAGAAAATTAGTAAATCTGGGCTTTGTTAGGCATTAAATAACACAGGATAAGAACACAAGGAGCCATGCTAAGTGCTCTGTGGAGATCAAAATAAAAGTGTCTGTCCATGGAAAAATAAATTGTATTAAAAATTGGAGAAAACTAAAAGCTGGTTCATTGCAGAGAGCAATAAAACTGATATATCTCTAGCCAGCTTAGCTAAGGGGGAAAAAAGAGAAAAGACTGAAATTGCTACAATAGAAATGAAATATACGCTGTCACTCTTAGACATTAAAAGGCTAATAAAAGGATATTATGAACAACTCTATGCCCACAAATTTGATAATCTAAATCAAATGGACCGATTCCTTGAAAGACAAAAGCTACCAAAATTCAAAAAAAATCATCTGAATAGGCCTGTATCTATTAAAGAAATTGAATGAATAATTAATACCCTCTAAAACAGAAAGCACCAGGCCCAGATGGTTTCACTGGTGAGTTCTATCAAATACTTAAGGAAGAATTATATACAAAGTTTTCACAATCATCCAGAAGACAGAAGCAGAGGGAATGTGTCCTAACTCATTCTATGAAGCCAGTATCATCTTCACACCCAAATCAAAGACATTATAAGAAGGGAAAATCACAGACTAGTATCTGTCATGAACATGGATGCAAAATCATCAACAAAATATTAGCAAATTATATCCAATAACGTATAGAAAGAATTATATGCCAAAACCTAGTGGTATTTACTCGAGGTATGTAAGTCTTTGACAACATTTGAAAATCGATTAATGTGATCCATCATACCAACAGGCCAAAGAAAAGTCATATATCAAGAGATATACAAAAAGCATGTGACAAAATCCAATACTGACCCATTCATGTTAACAATTCTCAGGAAACTAGGAATCAAGAAGAACGTCTTCAGCCTGATAAAGAACATCTTCCAAAAACCAAAATTATAGCTAACATCATACTTAGGGGAGAGAAACTGCACACTTCCCACTAATATCAGAAACGAGGGAAAGATGCCTGCTCTCACCACTCCTATTCAACATCACACTGGAAGTCCTACCAATGCAGTAAGACAAGAAAAAGAAATAAAAGGTATACAAAATGGAGAGAAAGAAAGAAAACTATGTTCACAGATGACATCGTTGTTTGTGTAGGAAAAAAATTCCCCAAAATTAACAAAAATACTCATGAAACTAAAATGCAACTGTGACAGTGCTGCTGAAGGGCACAGTGTTGATTGCTTTCTTGGAAGCCGGCCGTGAGCAGCTAGAACTTCAAATGGCATTCCATTTACATAGTATTCCCCAAAAAGAAATACTAAGGTGTAAATCTAACAAAACATGTATAAGATCTATATGAGGAAAGCTATATAACTAATGAAGAGAATCAAAGATTCTAAATAAATGGAGAGAATGTCCAGGTTCATGGATAGGAAGGTTAATATTGTCAAGATGTCACTTCTTCCCAACATGATCTAGAGATTCAATGTAATCCCAACAAAAAGCCCAGCAAGTTATTTTGTGGATATCAAGACGATGATTCTACAATGTACACAGAGAAGAGACTCTGAGTAGCCAATATAATGTTGAAGAACAAAGCTGTAAGATCAACACTACCCTACTTTAAGACTCGCTGAAAAGATACAACAATACAGTGTAGTATTGGTGAAAGAACAAAGAGAGTAATAGAAGAGAGCAAACAAGAGCCCAGAAATAAGCTCTCATAGTCATCTGACCTTTGACAAAGGAGCAAAGGCAATGAAATGGAGAAGGACAGTCTTTTCAGCAGATTGTGAGGGAATAACTGCATATCCACAGATCCACATGCAAAAAGAAAAAAACAAAAATGAGTCTAGACAGATCTTAGACCCTTCACAAAAATTAACTCAAAAGGGACCATAGGGGCACCTGGTGGCTCAGTTGGCTAAGCATCTGACTCTTGATTTTGGCTCAGGTCTTCATCGCACAGTCATTGAGCCTGAACTCCACATCAGGCTCCACTCTGAGCATGGTGTCTGCTTGGGATTCTCTCTCTCTCTCTCTCTCTCTCTCAAAATGAGCAAGGATTTTTTTTTTTTAAAAAGGGGCCATAAACTGAAACGTAAAATCAAACTATAAAACTCCTAGAAGGTAACATAGGAGAAAAGCTAGGTGACCTTGGATTTGGCAATGCCTTTTTATCTATAACACCAAAAGCAAAATCCATGAAACACAAAATTGGTAAAGTAGAACTTCACTAAAATTAAAAACTTCTGCTAAGTGGAAGACACTGTTTAGAAAATGTAAAGATAAGCCATAAACAGAAAGAAAATATCTGTAAAACACATCTGCTAAAGGACTTGTATGGGCATACCACAACATACTGTGGGTTTGGTTCCAGATTACAGAGATAAAGTGAGTAATACATTAAAATGAGTCCAATGAACTTGGTTTCCCAGCGCATATAAAAGTTATGCTTACACTATACTGTAGTCTATTAAATGTACAATACCATTATGGCTTAAAAAAACAAACTACATACCTTACTTAAAAAATACTTTAATGCTAAAAAATACTAATCATCTGAGTCTTCAGCAAAGGGCAATCTCTTTGCTGGTAGAGGGTCTTGCCTCTTCACTGATGGCTGCTGACTGGACAGGGTGATGGATGTGGAAGGCTAGGGTGGCCGCAGCAAGAAAACAATGAACTTGGCTACACTGACTGACTCTCCCTTCCATGAGTGATTTCTGTAGAGCATGCAATGCTGTTTGACAGCATTTTACTCACAGCAGAACTTCTTTCAAAAATTGAAGTCCAGGGGCACCTGGGTGGCTCGGTTGGTTAAGCGTCTGGCTTTGGCTCAGGTCATAATCTCACAGTTCGTGCGTTCGAGCCCTGCATCGGGCTCTGTGCTGACCGCTAGCTCAGAGCCTGGAGCCTGCTTCAGATTCTGTATCTCCCTCCCTCTCTCTCTCTCTCTCACCCTCCCCGGCTCGCACTGTCTCTCTCTGTCTCTCAAAAACAAATAACATTAAAAAAAACAAAAAAATCAATAAATTTGTTAAAAAAAATTGAAGTCCATTTTCTCAAACGCTGCCTATGCGTTTATCAACTAAGCTTATGTAAGATTTGAAATTCTTTGTGGTCACTCTTCCCAGAGTCTTCACCAAGAGTAGATTCCACCTCAAGGAACCACTTTCTTTGGTCCTGCGTGAGAACCCCTCACCAGGTCAAGCTTGATGATGAGATCACAGCCGTTCAGTCCATCTTCAGGCTCCATCCTAATTCCGGTTTTCCTGCCGCTTCCACCACACCTGCAGCGACTTTGATACTTCCTCCACTGAAGTCCTAAATACCTCTAAGTCATCCATGTAGGTTGAAATCAACTCTTCCAAACTCCTGGTAATGCTGATAGTTTGACCTCTTTCCATGAATCATAAATGTTCTTAATGGTGTCTAGAATGGTGAATCCTTTCCAGGGGTTTTCAATTTAGTTTACTCAGCTCCATCAGAGGAAATCACTATCTCTGGCAGCTGTAGTCTTATGAAATGTATTTCTTAAATAGTAAGACTTGAATGTAGAAATTACCCTTTGATCCATGAACTGCAGAATGGATGTTGTGTCAGCAGGCATAAAAATATTAATTTTGTTGTGTATCTCCATCAAAGCTCTTGAGTGACCAGATACAATGTCAGTGGGAAATAATATTTATTTTGTAAATGTTTATTGAGGGGAGGGACAGAGAGAGAGGGAGACAGAGAATCCCGAGCAGGCTCTGCAGCTGTCAGCACAGAGCCAGATGCAGGGCTCAGACTCACAAATGGTGAGATCACGACCTGAGCCCAAATCAAGAGCTGGACACAACCGACTGAGCCACAAAGGCACCATGAGAAGTAATATTTTAAAAGGAATAATTTTTTTCTGAGCAGGTCTCAACAGCAGGCTTAGAATACTCAGGAAACCATGCCATAAACAGACATGCCATCATGCAGGCTTTTCAGGTCCATTTATAAAGCACAAGCAGAACAGATTTAACATAATTCTTAAGGGTCCTAGGATTTTTTACAACATCAAATGAGCACTGACTTCAACTTTAGATCACCAGCTGCTTTAGCTCCTAACAAAAGGGTCAGCCTGTCCTTTAAGGCTCTGATGACAGACAGTGGGTTGTCTCTAGCTGTGCAAGTCCTAAATGACATCTTTTTCCCATAGAAGGCTACGCTGTCAACACGGACAACCTGCTCTTGAACGCAGCCACCTTCACTCCGTACGCCATTTTGGCTAGACCTTCCAGAGAGCGCGCGGCAGCTTCCCCGCCAGCACCTGCTGCTCCACCTGCACCTGCACGTTAGGGAGACGGCTCCTTCCCTGCACCTTCATGAATAAACTTCAGGAACCCGCGTCGGCCGGCTTCAATCTTCCCCTCTGCAGCTTCCATACCTCTCTCAGCCTTCATAAAATTGAAGGGAGTTGGGGCCTTGCTCTTAATTAGGCTTTGGCTTAGGAGAATTTTGTGGCTGGGTGCAGCGTCTATCCAGGCCACTGGCTAACACAGTTCGGCAGTAAAACAGTTTCACAAGAGGCTAGGCTTTTTGCCTGTCTCAGCTTTCCGCGTGCCTTCATTACGCTTAATCAGTTTTGACTTTCAACTTCAAGTGAGAGACGTTTGCCAGGCTGCGCTAGGGTTATGAACTGGCCTAATTTCAGTGCTGCTGTGTCTCAGGCACTAGGGAGGCCTGAGGGCGGGGGGAGAGACAAGGGGACGGCCAGTGGAGCGGTCAGAAATACACAGTGGTTATGTTTGCCATCTTACCTGGGTGTGGGTGGGTTGCTGCACCGCAAAACAATTACGATAGTAACATCAAAAACTAATGATCACCGACCACCATAACTAATCGTAATGAAAAACTCTGAAATATTATGAAAGTTACCAAAATGTGACAGAGACGAAAGCGGGCAAACGCTGTTGGACAGACAGCACACACACTTGCCCCCCACAGGGTTTGCCACAGACCTTCCATTTGTAAAAAGCATAGTATCTACAAAGTGCAGTAAAGCCTGGCGCGCCTGTATCCAAATTATACAAACTGTTAGTACTCAACAGTAACAATGAACCCAATGAAAAAATGAGCAAAAGAGCTGAACAGACAATGCACCAAAGACATCCAGAGGGTAAATAAAAATATCAAGAAATGCTCAAAATAATTGGCCATGAGAGAACTGCAAATTAAAACAAGATACCACTAAGCACATATAACAATAGCTAAAATCCAAAACACTGACAACACCCAGTATTGGCAAAGGTGTGGACCAATAGGAGCTCTCTGATCCGTTGCTCAGAAGGCAAACACAGTACGGCCACTTTTCCCACTTGTGTGAGACATGCGGCTTCTTACAAAACTAAACATACTCTAGCCATATGCCCCGGCAATCACGCTCCTCGGTATTTTCCCAAATGAGCTGGAAGCTCATGTCCACATAAAACACGCACGTGAGTGTTCAGAGGAGCTCTATCCACGACTGTCAAACCACTGAAGCAGCCAGGATGTCCTGCGCCAGGGGAACAGAAGCGTCCCGGACAGCACGTAACGGAATATTATTCAGCTGTAGAAAGAAATGAGCTGTCAAGCCACGAAGAGATGTGGAGACACGTCATGGCATATTGCTAAGTGAAAGACACCAGCCGAAAAGACTACGTACTATATGGTTCCAATTCTATGACATTCTAGAAAAGGCAAACTACCATAGAGACAGCAAAAAGATCAGTGATCGACATGAGTTTTAGGAGGGAGGCAGCAGAGGGGAATTTCAGGACAGGAAAGCTACTTTGTATGAAAATGTAACGGTGGGCCCATGCTGCTGTGCATCCGGCAAACCATACAGAACATACGACACAAGGAATGAACTCTAACCTAACCTATAGGCTTTAGTCAGGAACAATGTAACGATACTGATGCATAATTTGCAACCCACGTATCTACCGATGTAGGACGTAATGATAGGAGAAACTGGGGTGTGGGTGAAGGGGTATATGGGAACTCTGTATACTTATACACTTGAAACTGCTCTAAAAAGTCCTATTATTTTAGGGGCACCTGGCTGGCTCAGTTGGTAGAACACATGACTCTCGATCTTGCGGTTGTGAATTCAAGCCCCACATTGGGTGCAGCAATTAGTTAAAAAAAAAGAAAGAAAGAAAGAAAAAAATAATATGACTTCAAAAAAGGAAGGACTAGAAAGAATTATCTACATAATTTTAAGTCACTTGGCTAAAAGAAAACTTCCTCTCTAAGTATATGAGTTGTCTGGACTTTAGTTTTACCTTTCTCTGAGAATCAGGCATATTTTTTTAAATTATGGTAGAACACAACATAAACATAAATGTAAAATTCACTATTTTAACTATTTGTAAGTTTGTGGGTCTATTTTGTTTTGTTTTTTAAGGTTTACTTGGAGGGAGAGCATGCAGAAAGAGAGGGAGAAAGAGAATCCTAAGCAGGCTCTGTGCTGTCAGCCAGGAGCCTGACACGGGGTCCGTTTCCTGAACCGTGAGATCATGACTCTAATTAAAATCAAGAGTCAAGTGCTTAACTGACTGAGCCATCCGGTTGCCCCCAAGTTTACATTTTTATATGTAATAGAAAGATAGTAAGTACTACTTACTATCTCTTCTTGAGATGACTTTACTTGGCTTAAAAATGTAGCACAAATAAACTTCACATAAAATAGTGCATGTATGACTTAAGAACTTGAAACAATTAGAGCCAGTTTGGGAAATTCAGACACTGTGCTACAGAGGATCTATCTCTCTGGATGAATCCAGTGAACAGGAAGCAGAGTCAGACGCCTACTGTAGAAGAGAGCCATCCACACGCACAGGTGGCAGAAAGTCTTGATAATAACACAGGGAAAGACAGACAAGAACTTCTGAAGACAGGAAACTGAATTTTTAAAAAAATCAGAGCACAGCTTAGAAGAGATGATCAGTTTCCATGCTCCCAGGAAAAAATGAATGTCTAGCTCAAGAAAATTCTGTGGAATAATTCTAAATTCCAAAGAAATCAGTTTAAAATAAGAACTCAGCACTCAGACAAAAAGCACGCGCTTTCCGTGGGTCTAAAGGAACCAAACAGCAGGTAAGACTGGAAAGAAGAGCAGCTGCTCAGAAAGATGAAAGCCCCCAAAGGATCTGTTCAAGGAAGAAAGTAGCCAAATTAGGCAAAGTGAAATACAGATTAAAGACAAAATCAAAAAGCTGGTTGAGACAAATGAAATAATGTCTAATTATAAAAGAGCAATCACAAACTAGCTATTAAGTATCTCATTTGCATACTGAGATGCTCCAATGCACGAACATTTCACATCAACGCTAGAAACGTGGCTAGCCAGGTGTTAATACCAGTCTGGATGATACATGAAAGCAGAAGCCTATAAAACCTGGCTCCTCTGAGGAGCAGTGAAAAACAGATTGTGTTGCTGGCAATGGAAATGCATTCTAATTACAAAGGTTTCTTCATCTGCATCTTGATAGCAATGACAAGAAAAAGATTTATGGTAACTGCTACAAAAGTAAACTTTCAGTCTAAAGTCTGGTGCAGCTCAAACTTTCCTAGAGATGTCCTGCAGAGGATTAAACTGAAGGAGAGGGTAAAGACTCCAAAGGGGAGGAGTGACAAGACAGAAGATTGACTCCTGCATTCCACCCACCTCTTTTCTTGAGAAATCTTGTCACACTTTAATGCAACACTTCAAGAAATGTTTCAGACACTACTCTGTGCAAAACTGCTAGGCCATCCATGCAGGATAACAACGAATAAAACACAGCCTTTATACTCTACAAGGTTAAAGCAGGAGGAAACAAAACACACAGCCATGTATTAAAGGAAGACAAGCACCATGAGAGGCACAGACGGCTGTATACACACACGATCCGAGCACCTGCAGGGTAGAGGGAAGGAAAGCCAGCAGGAGACAAGGAGCTGCAGGCTCGGTCATGCCACACCTGTTTCCACACCTGCCCCGGGCAGCGGGCACACTGTGGGGGCTTGCGCTAGGACGAGGGGAGGGGTTCGGGAGGTGCTCACTCTCAGACTGGGGACCTGGAGTAAGGAACAAGGTCTCAAAGATGTTAAATCTGCAGCAATCCCTCAAGTTCCGTCACTGTCTTATTACGTAGGCTTATGATAAGTATGCAAAAACCAAACCCACTGAAAGCTCACCATTTTTTTTTGTTCCAGATCCCAGGAATTAAGTTTAGATGTTAATCTTTTCCCTGATTTTCTATGACTTTTCATATTTTTTCCAGGAGAAGGGCTTTTGTCACAAACAGCAGTCTTCACATCTTTAGACAGTATGTACTTCTTCCTGTAGATCAGGGATTCTTCAACTGTCTTATTTAGGAGAACTGATTTAAGAGTCGTTTCAGATTCAATATGCCAATCATTTTGCTTGGTATTTTCAATATTTTTCTGCTCAGGAAGTTGAGGATGATTTAGTTGTTGCTGATTGTCTCTTTTGCAAACTCCTTCTTCTACCGTATCTATTTCGTTATGGTGCATTGTCTTTTTCTTATATTGCACCTTTTCTGTTTCTTCACAATCATCAGATATTGAAGAGGATTTTTGTGTAGTAAGTTTTTTGTTGATAACAATATCTAGTGGAGAGATAAAAAATTCATCCTTATTAGCTTAATAACTGGTAATACATAGATTTGTTAAAATCAAAGACATTTATTAGACACTTCAATAAGTAAGTATTTCCCTGCACTACGATTATATAGAGAGAAAACGATGCTTCACCTTGATTGGATGTGTCACCTGCTCTTCTGTTATTACAGAGAGTAATATTTGTCACAGGCGCCCAACATGACCACTTGGAGTTCATTTTATTCCCACAGATGTCGTCCAAAACACCAGATGACCTGGAAAATAAAATAACTCACTTAACATATCACAAAACATTAGTCCATGACTCTAACTTTAGACCCTGACATTTACTTAGTCAATGCTTATCGATAGCAACTTGTTAATAGTGATGTATGAAAATATTTTGGAAAGACATGATGAAAATTAAAATTTACTATATAATTAATGAGATTAAAATTATTATTAAAAAGGTTCTACTCTTGCTACTATTTGATATCTACCTAGATATATCTCATATATCTTACACGTACTATAGTGCATTTAAACCGGTTAAATGTCTTCACAGTCACACTTTATTATTTTAAAAATCCCATTCATCTTAAGTCTCTCAATTTGAAAACGAGTGATACCGGCTGCTATGACAAACACACAGACTATTCCCCATTGTGCAATCACAGTAACACATGTGATGATCGGTGCTATAGCCAATGCTACCTTCTCAGAATATATAGGTCTTTTAATTTATTACACTCATCTAAAACAACATTAATATATGCTAACTTATTTGATGGTTTTCTCATACTCACACAGGTTGATCTATTTTTCTCACTGTCTGTGAATCAGGAACAGTATCCTGCAGTTCATCTAAATAAAACCAAAATTATGGCATTTTCAGTTCTGTATGCAGCTGGCAGAGTAAAATGGGAGTCGGTATACAATCTGATCAAGGCTCACATATTAGGAAGAAGAGACTGATGTTCCTGGAAATAGAGACTGTAGGATATTTTCCTGTAACCTCTAAGTTCCTAAATGCATAAAGCCAAATGCACTCATTATAAATCTGTCTTTTCAATGAATGGGCTAACTAAGAAGCTAAAGAGGAAATTAAAAAGTACATGGAAGTCAACAAAAATGATAATACCACCCAAAACCTCTGGGACGCAGCAAAGGCGGTCATAAGAAGGAAATATATAGCAATCCAGGTCTTCCTAAAGAAGGTCTCAGATACAGAACCTAACCTTACACCTCAAAGAGCTGGAAAAATAACAGCAAATAAAACCCCAAACCAGAAGAAGACAGGAAATAAAGATTAGAGCAGAACTCAATGCTATCAAAATCACAAAAACAGCAGGACAGATCAATGAAACCAGAAGTTGGTTCCTTGAAAGAATTAACAAAATTGATAAACCACTAGCCAGTTTAATCAAAAAGGAAAAGGAAAGGACCCAAATAAATAAAATCAAGAATGAAAGAGGAGAGATCAAACCAACACAGAAATAAAAAAATAATACAATATTATGAGCAATTATATGCCAATAAAATGGGCAATCTGGAAGAAATGGACAAACTCCTAGAAACATATAAAGTACCAAAACTGAAACAGGAAGAAATAGAAAATGTGAACAGACCCATAACCAGTAAAGAAATTGAATTAGTAATAAAAAACCTCCCAAAAAACAAGAGTCCAGATGGGCCGGATGGCTTTCCAGGGGAATTCTACCAAACATTTAAGGAAGAGTTAATAGCTATTCTCTTGAAGCTGTTACAAAAAACAGAAATGGAAGGCAAACTTCCCAACTCTTTCTATGAAGCCAGCATTACCTTGATTCCAAAACCAGACAAAGATCCCACTAAAAAGGAGAACTATAGACCAATTTCCCTGATGAACATGGATGCAAAAATCCTCAACAAGATATCAGCCATCCGGATTCAATACTACATTAAAAAAATTATTCACCACGACCAAGTGGGATGTGTACCTGGGATGCAGGGCTGGCTCAACATCTGGGAAACAATCAAGGTGATTCATCACATCAGTAAAAGAGAGGACAAGAACCTCTCAACAGATGCAGAAAAAGCATTTGACAAAATACAGCATCGTTTCTTGATAAAAACCCTGAAGAAAGTAGGTATAGAAGGATCATACCTTGAGATCATAAAAGCCATATAGGAAAGACTCACCACTAATATCATCCTCAATGGGGAAAATCTGAGAGCTTTCCTACCCTAAGATCAGGAACACGACAGGGATGTCCACTCTCACCACTGTTATGCAACACAGTATTAGAAGTCTTAGCCTCAGCAACTAGACAACACAAAGGAATAAAAGGCATCCAAATCAGCCGGGAAGAGGTCACACTTTGACTCTTCACTGATGACATGATACTCTATATGGAAAACCCAAAAGATTCCATGAAAAAACTGCTAGAACTGATCTAGGAATTCAGCAAAGTGGCAGAATAGAAAATCAATGCACAGAAATCAGTTGCATTCCTATATACCAACAATGAAGCAGCAGAGAGAAATCAAGGAATCTATCCCATTTACAATGGCATCAAAAACCATAAAATAACTAGGAATAAATCTAACCAAAGAGGTGAAAAATCTATACACTAAAAACTATAGAAAGCTTATGAAAGAAATAGAAGACCCCTTCCCCCAAAAAGGAAAAATATTCCATGCTCCTGGATAGGAAGAGCAAATATTGTTAAAATGTTAATATTACCCAAAGCAATCTACATATTCAATGCAATCCCCATGAAAATAACACCAGCATTCTTCACAGAGCTAGAACAAACAATCCTAAAATTTGTATGGAACCAGAAAAGACTCCGAATAGCCAAAGTAATATTGAAGAAGAAAACCCAAACGGGAGGCATCACAATCCCAGACGTTAGCCTCTACTACAAAGCCATCATCGTCAAGACAGTACGGCACTGGCACAAGAACAGACACTCAGATCAATGGAACAGGCCAGAGAACCCAGAAATGGACCCACAAATGTATGGCCAACTCATCTTTGACAGAGCAAGAAAGAATATCCAAAGGAATAAAGATGTTCTCTTCAGCAAGTGGTCCTGGGGAAACCAGACAGCAACATGCAGAAAAATGAACCTGGACCACTGTCTTACACCGCATACAAAAATAAACTCAAATGAAAGACCTAAATGTAAGACAGGAAGCCATCAAAATCCTTGAGGAGAAAGCAGGCAAAAACCTTTGTGACCTTGGCCATAGCAACTTCTTACCTGACATGTCTCCAGAGGCAAGGGAAACAAAAGCAAAAATGAACTATTGGGACCTAATCAAAATAAAAAGCTTCTACACAGCAAAGGACACAATACACAAAACTCAAAGGCAACTGATGGAATGGGAGAAGAGATCTGCAAACAACATATCAGACAAAGGGTTAGTATCCAAAATCTATAAGGAACTTAATCACACTCCACACCCAAAAAACAAATAACCCAGTGAAGAAATGGGCTAAGGACATGCACAGACACTTCTCCAAACACGACATCCAGATGCCAACAGACACATGAAACAACGCTCAACGTCACTCATAATCGGGCAAATACAAATCAAAACCACAATGCAATGCCACCTCAAACCCATCAGAATGGCTAACATTAATAACTCAGGCAACAACAGATATTGGCAAGGATGCAGAGAAAGAGAATCTCTTTGGCACTGCTGGTGGGAATGCAGACCGGTGCAGCTGCTCTGTAAAACAGTGTGGAGGTTCCTCAAAAAATTTAAAATAGAACTACCCTATGACCTAGCAATTGCACTAGTAGGTACTTATCCAAAAGATACAGGTATACTGTTTCAAAGGGATACACGCACCCCAATGTTTACAGGAGCACTATCAATAGCCGAAGTATGGAAAGAGCCCAAATGTCCATCAATGGATGGATGGATAAAGAAGATGCAGTGTACATACACAATGGAGTATTACCCAGCAATCAAAAAGAATGAAATCTTACCATTTGCAACTACGTGGATGGAACCGGAGGGTATTATGCTAAGTAAAATTAGTCAGAGAAAGACAAATATCATACGACTTCACTCATATGAGGACTTTAAGATACAAAACAGATGAACATAAGGGAAGGGAAGCAAAAATAACATAAAAACAGGGAGGGGACAAAACATAAGCGACTCTTAAATATGGAGAACAGAGGGTTACTGGAGGGGCTGTGGGAGGGGGGAGGGGCTCAGTGGGTAAGGGCATTAAGCAATCTACTCCTGAAGTCATTGTTGCGCTATATGCTAACTAACTTGGATATAAATTTTAAAATTTAATTTAATAAAAATTTAAAAAATAAATCTTTTATAAGTCAATGAAAGTGGAATTAAAGAAAAATATAAAGAGAAAAATATGAAGAGAATAAATATATATATTTTTTAATAGAGAAAGTGAAGTTTTTAAAAGTACTTACTAAAATTTTGGTTTGGGAACTCAGTGTCATTTTCTGTCTTCTCTGCAACTTTAGCTGCGTTGACTTGCTATAAAACATAGGGGACATATTAATGTTAATTTAAACAAAGTATCATATGAAAACAACCCTTAAAAGTCACAGTGTTAATGTTTAAAACCTTTCAAATAACTTTGCCTTGCTATTAAAAGTTGGATAGCGCGTCTACTCTTTCATAAAGATGATGCCCATTTCAGCATATTTCCTCTTTCCATAGCCACAGATACACATGTACTCTGGTCAAATAAAAACCCGCCATCACTATTGGAAAAACATACCCTACAGGCTAAGACATTGTGCCTCTTCCTGCCTGTCTCCCCTACCGAAACTAGCCAGTGGGTCTCTAAGCCGGGCGATGAGCAGTGGGACAATGTGCCCGCACGTTTGGTTGTCACGACGACAAGCAAACACAGGCCTGGACCCCCAGGACCGAGCCACGCCACTGAATGACAGTGCCTGGATTAAGGAACACTTGGCTTGAAAATTTCAACAATCCCTTTTGACTGTTTTCTTAGTATCTTCAAGCCTTGTGCCACCTATCATTCTGCCACATACCATTTCATGTCTTTTAACCCACCACTATTCTTCTTTACTGCGATACCAAGGCTATTACCTTTGCTGGAGAAAATTATACAGATTTCTGAACTAATACATATGGTAATATTCAGTCTTAAATTTAAAAGGCCTTCAACCTTGCCTGACACCTTTACTTACTCTTCCCTCTCTCCATTATCTCTCAGTAGCTACTCCAAATCTTTACAAGGCTCTGAGCCCTCTCCTAAAAGATATTGTCAATAGAAATTCACCATGCTCACCTCACACTTCAGAGAAAACAGAAGCTATTAGGTGTTCCTCTCCTACAAACTTAACTTATTTGTATCTGATTACCTCCTATATCTCCCAAGAAAAAAAGTTTCTTTTACCTATTCTCTTAAATACTCTCTTATCTATTCTTAAAGAGCATCTCCTGATCTCCACCCTCCCCTCCAGCTCTGGGGTTAGGCACCTGCCCCTCCACTAGGTTCCTACTGCTTCCTTTATGTACAGTCTGAGAATGTTTACACAATATTCTAATTATCTTATTAATTTGGTCTAATTTCCAAACTAGACTTTGAGATACTTAAGGACAAAGTCCACCTGTAGCTTACATTTCTAGCAGACATGTATCATAAATAAAGAATGATGGCAAGTGAATTTCTCCTACTGAATACATAAATCAAAGTTATATTGAATGGATATTTCTAAGTTTTACTGGTAGCACAATAAATAAAAGTCAGAAGGATTGACTTTTGAGAACAATAAGTCATATATACGTGTGTGTGTATCTACATATATACATACATGCACACATAAAGTAATACTTGAAACAGATACTACTTGCAAAAGAAATTAGCTCAAGATGTATTTCTACAATAAAATGTGGTCAAAGTAAAATTACTTTGTCTGTATGGTCTCTACTCCTTCTTCCTTCAGATGGTCTGGAGGCATGGGATTCCACACTGTTCACCCCACTTCTGGGTGTTTTAGGAATATCAGGTTTTTCTGCAGAACTCATCATGTGCAGCGGTGGTTTAATTCTTCTTCTTCGTGGTGTTGCTAAAAAGGAGGACAAAGAACTACTATATTTGTAGGGTTTTAAACATCGGATACTTCAGGGCATCTGTGTGATGCAGTTGGTTTAGGGACTGACTCTTGGTCTCAGCTCAGGTCATGATCTCACAGTTTGCGAGTTCGAGCCCCATATCTGCAGGCTCTGTCTGCACTGATAGTGTGAAGCCTGCTTGGGATTCTGTCTCCTTCTCTCAGCCCCTCCTCTGCTTGTGCTCTCTCTCAAAATACATTAAAAAAATTAAAAATTGCTATTACTGAGGCACTTTTTAGATGAGGAATGTAAAACAGGGAGGCGCTGGGATGGGTCCCAGACTTCTGGTTTAGATGAGTAAGAGGATACAGCTGCCATTTACCAAGGTAAAAAATGGACAAAAACCCAGCAGGGAGAGTGGAAAGATCAATTTATTTGGCACCTGTTGAATTGAGGAGCTGTTGGACATTAGACAATTGCCCACTAGGCAGCTGGATTTTGGGAATAGAAGGTCACTATTAAATTGTTATAACGACTAATAAATAAGATTATTTTATAGCAGCTACTACATGACGTTATTTTTTAAATTTTTATTTAGCTCTCAGTGTGTGCCAGGCATGTTTCACAGTGCTCCTCACTGAATGAATGATTTTTGTTTTGTCTCCTAAAAAACTTGGTGAGGTAGACACTTCAGTTCCACTTTCTAAAAAGACAACCGGTTCTAAACGTCCCTGGAGGACATCCTGGGACACACACCTGGGAGCAGGGACACAGGGCTTGGCTGCTGGGCTGCAGCCGCTCCCCATACACCACGGGGAGTTGGTAGTGCTGGGGATTAGTATTTTGAATAATGTCTTTATGTTAATACCCACTATACCTTTCTTAGAAGTTTGAAATTTCTTGACAATTAGAAGGCATTTGTAGTTTGTATCTTAACAATTTCCATATCTCTACCTTATCCTCTGTGTAAATTACATCCCCAGAATATCTCTGATTTAAAAATGCCTGCTTTGAAGATCCAATAATGTCTGCAGTTCGTGAGTTCGAGTCCCACATCAGGCTTGCTGCTGTCGGTGCAGAGCCCGCTTCAGATCTTCTGTCCCCCTCTCTCTGCCCCTACCCTGCTTGTGCTACACACACACACACACACACACACACACACACACACACACACACAGATGTATGTTAGAAGTCTTTCAAGAATACAGAACTTACATGTGTTGATTAAAAGTACTGGACTTCTCACAGTGTATCTATCTGTACCAGGAACAATCATCGATGCTTCAGACATTTTTCTTTTGCTAGGAGTAGTTATCTGAAACCATGAGAAGCAGCCACAGTAAACACACATTCTCTTTTGAAATGAAATATCCTAGAATTGTATTCATAACATTCACCTCGACCACACAGAAAAGATATATGGTATTTTATAAATGACCCCATATCAAGAAATTTCTATTTTAGGCTGACTTGAAAGGTTCTATCCTAAATATTTGGTATTGAATGGGTTGCCAAAACAAGGAATGTTGTTTTTAAAAGTATTGATAAAGGGACACCTGGGTGCCTCAGTTGGTTAAGCATCTGACTCTTGGTTTCTGCTCAGATAATGATCTCATGGTTTGTGAGTCTGAGGCCCGCATCAGGCTCCACGCTGACAGCACAAAGCCTGCTTGGGATTCTCTCCCTCCCTCTCTCTATGCCCCTTCCCTGCTCGCATGCTGTCTCTCAAATAAATTTCTTTAAAGTATCTGGAGAGTGTCCAGACATATGGAACACAGCACCTTTATATACCAGCTGGTAATAATTTACTGACCCTGGGTGTATCTTACAACCAACGGCTTGGCTTCTTAGTCCATTTCCGTGCATGATGCATAAATACACACTTACGCAAATTTGCTCGTGAATGCTTTCATAATGTTTAGCATTCTTCAAAACTTTCACACATTTTTAAAAATTGTATTAATAATCTGTGAAGATCACACTGACTTTGGACTAAAAGCAGCTAGAGGAATTCAGAGACTCAGCGGCACAGGAGCCAGGGGCTCCAATAAAGACGTGCATTTTCTACCTTCCTTCTGGAACGACAGGGCAGAGGGAGGCAAGCAGGGGCAAGGGCTGCAGGAGCAGGGGCTTCAGGGAGGGTCCCGTAAAGGACCAGATAACACCAAAGGACAGTAACACCAACATGCCAAAGTGTAGGGGGGAGCCTGTGAGAGTTCCAGTTGCCTAAAGGTAAGAAATTAGTAAAAATAAAAACAGGAAAAGGTCCGTGAAGAAGGGAAATTAATCATCAAGGGTACTTTAAATGGGGAAAAGTAAAATAAGGACACACAGCACGAATGACTGTAGAGATGCAAGAATTAGTGTGA
>PJEM01005258.1:62994-134664 GCA_004023845.1 Helogale parvula
GGTGGGGGGGATGAGCGATGGTGAGCGGAGTGAGGAGGGAAGGACTTGAGGCCGCTCTGAAAGAACATGCTAGTACCTTGGTCCTAGGCGTGAAGGGACAGGGGGCTGGACTCGGGACGCCATGCGCACATTCACAGTAGCCTTACTGAAGTTTGGAGACTGATGCAAATTTCATGCAAAAGATAAAAGAGTTGGAAGTCAGACGTCAGGAAAGAACCCGAAGAGACACACCGAAGGAGACACCTGAAGCGGGAGGGTCCCGGCAGCACTCTGAGGAGAGGTCTGGGGCCTGTCAAGAGTTTCCACCAGGCACGTGAGGGAAGCTCCGTAAGGGAGAAGGCTCGAACCCGCTCAGGGGGCCGAGGCGTGCTTTTAGAGCAAATCTACATTTAGAACGTAGGGAGAGAAAGTATCTCTAATGTAGTGACAGACGTCGGAAGGGAACTAAAATGCTCGCGGAAATCGAAGGGGGATCGCACAACACGAAGACAGGGCCGTCAGCCTTGTGGGGTCACAGCCAGGGAAGAAGGCCCAGCACTGGTTCTGTTGAACGTGGCCCGGAGGGGAGTCTCCACGGAGCAGGAGAAAGAACTGGACACTTGACTTTCTGTCCTTGTGCGAAGAGAGAACACTGCATCACAGACTTGTATTCTTCCTACAGGCCAAACGCAAATACAAAACAGAGGGATAAACGGAAAAAGCGCAGCTACTTCCTTACACACCTCTAACTGGGAGCTGACGAGCAGACAGCGTACCTTGTCCTCACCCTCTTTCCCTACACGTAGACGCAGCTGCTAAAGCACTAGCTTCTGTTTGCATGTGTACAAGGCAGGGGAAAATACTCCGAAATGTTACTGATGAAGACCATTATGGTAAACTCTGGATGCTTTTCTCTATAATTATATGTAGCAATGATTTGATCTATGCCGTTTTAGAAACAACTATTTTGACACCACATTTACCTCAGGCTGACTAGTCTTTCTGCTCCCTTGAGTACTGTTTTTGATACCTTTCGGAGGTTTAGCAAATTCCTTTTGAGAGTTAGGTTTTTCTTTCAAACTAATGAGTTCCTCGTCCATGGGTGAGATCTGACTTTCGGGCACCAGAATCTGTTGGAGAGAATGCGGAGAAAAGTATTTCAAACCGCAAACCACACAAACTACTCAAAAATCACCGGACGTCTTAATCAATGCTCATTCGTCCCGCACTTGTATCAATTCCTCGTCCTCCATCTATGTACTTAGTCCTACAAACTGACCCAACAAAAAAGCATCCATGTTTTCGAACGTCGATAGACATGAAACAAACTTTGGCATTAGAGGCAGGACATATTCTTCTAATTTTTAAAGTCGCCAAAACGGTACTAATAACTATCTTCTGGTCTAAAATATATTATCATTAACAACATATTTTAAAAACCCTATACATCTCATTGGGGGCGCTGCATATGCTGAGACAATATACTTTTTAGATATTCGCCCTCCAGCATCATGCTGGCTGTTACTTACGTCCTGCTTAGCCCAGTGATAACAGTCAAGTAGGTCAGACGCGTACCTGCGAGCCATGCGCATCAAATAGGATATGCACAGATGTTTTGGCAACTGAAATCCCTTGTTTTCTGGTAAATTCCTAAAATTAAATTAATTCAAAGTGATGTCATTTTCTCTCAGTTCCTTCCATTTTAATGCAACTTTTCCTGTTTCCTTTCAAAACTGTCACATCATCTGAACTCGTTATTTTGCATATGTGAGTACCCTTCTCAGGAACTCCACAGTGACTCTTCACTCATCAGTCTTCACAGCCTGCCATTTTGGTGAGGATCCCTCAGAAACAGTCTCTTTATTTTTCTCCATAAATCTTTCCCACTGCTATAAACTAGATGTGTTCCCCCCCCAAATTCACATATTGAAACCTAATCCTTAAGGTGATAATAGTAAAGAGGTCAGGCCTCTGGGAGGTGAGTGGGTCATCAGAGCAGGGCCCTCATGAATGGGATCAGGGCCCTTACGAGACCCTAAAGACTCCTTCTCCCCCTTCTGCAACGTGAGGACAGCGAGAAGACAGCCACTGTGAGCCAGGAAGAAGTCTGCCGGCACCTGGTCTTGGATTTTAGCTTCCAGAACCAGGAGAAGGCAATGCGTATCATTTAAACCACCGAGTCCATGGCATTTCCGTCACTGCGGCCCACACAAACAAGACATGTTCTCCTCACGCTTGTCGACGGGGTCTCTCTCTCAAACTTAACACGGACTATCACCTTACTAACTCATGATGTCTCCCACAATTCTAGAAAGCACCTTATCTAAATTACACGCATCGGCTTCCAAAGCCATTTCAAACCCCGTCTCCAAAGCCTTTTCTTCAGATCTCTTAATGAGCATTCTCTTTCCTCAACTTCTATACCCCATTTTCCCTATGCCACTCATTTACTTCTTCTGAGGTATAGTCTGTAATTCTCACAATGTTTACTATCTCAAAAACAGGGTTTTGTCTCAAGTCACTTTTTAAAACACCCAGCAGGAATTTGTTAAATGTTTTAAGTACTGCAGCTGATTTTGCGATCTGAAATTCTAACAGGTGTCTCAAGGATCTGGCTAACAACCTGAGTGCTATTCCACAATACAGATTTTAAAAACTAAAACCTACATGTCATTTTAAGAATTCTAGAAAAAAGAATCAATGAAACTTATAGCCCCAAGTAACTAAAAGTTTCCAGAATTATGAAAATATTAAAAAATGTTTATGAAAATATGTATTAAAAAGAATTTAAACACTTACCCTGTATTTGTTTGCACCAAAAATTTTTTGTGTCACACTAGCAATTTCCAAAGATGCATCAAAATACAAAAGCAATTCTTTCCCTTCTTTTTTACTAATTTTTATTATATTTTTCAAGATTATAGTCAGTAGCTTCTTTGATTCTCTCACTGCATATAAACAAATCATACTGATTAGTTTACATTCAGTTCTATGATGTCACTCTCTATAGGTGTACTATAAATAAGAAAAATCATGTAGCATGTTAATTAAATCACAATGAAATAATATTAAGTTCTGGATTTAACAATATTTAATCAATTCTGGGACTAACTACCTATGTAAACAAATCAATTCAGTTTTCAGTTTTCTGATCTTTGAATTACAGGTTAATCCAATAACTAATGAGCTAAAAGCCATAAGTATGTTTTGGACACTCACAGGTTCTTAATAAATATTTCTGGAACACCCTATAAAAAAACTATTTGCTTAATTTAAAAGAGGCAAAGAAGATAACTTTAGTTCCATAAATAAGTATATTTTAAGAAAAAGCATCTAGTTGAACATTTCTATTAAATCCAGTTGTTACAAACAAGTTGACAGTAAACAACAGTCAAAAAACTTGTCAGTAAACTAAAGAAAAAAACAGTCCAATTCCTCATGAATTCACCGATCCAGTGAAAATACCGTTAGTGCCAGTTTGTAAGAGGGATTTACTTCCCTTCAGAATCACTTGGCATCCAATTAATGTGCCTGTATTATGCACGAAAGGCCACCAGGGTCCTGTCTTACCTCTGACAGTGCTCCTGTTGACTGACAAGTCATCACACTGTCCCCAGTGCACACTTGGGGACAGAAGGAAAACATCCTGATGGAACGGAGCACACCAGGTAGAAAACTGTCTCTCCATCAGGAAAAGCTCCCCTGGCTACTCCAGGACCTAGCCTACAGGACAACTGTCCCGATTGGCTATAAACTTCTGATCCTGACAAGGTTTACTCCAGCAGAATACGGGTTATTTTTGTAACTATAAGGTTGTGAAAACTTAACATCCTTTCATGATAATGAGAATGTTTCATCCCTTGAAGAGAGTGGTGACAGTTTCTAACTCAGAGAGAACTGAGGGTTTTATTGGGGAAAAAAGGTCATCTGCATCAATAGGAGGGGGGGGGCGGTTCAGGCTCTAGAGACAAAAGTTTTGGTAACTTTGAAGACAGTAATGTTTTGAATTCTGATGATGAATATTAGAAAATTTATAATCCTGATGTATATTTTTGCTGATTACTGTATTGATCTGAACTGATTTCTTTTCTGCAGCTTCCTACGAAGAAGTAAATGAAACATTTATTTCACTGCTTACACAACCACGGGGTTAGAAATTACTTCAAGTGTTGCTGAATGCTTTGTACCTTTGCGTACAAAGTACCCTCCACAAATATTGTAACTGTCTATGTAGGAATTAATTGATATCTTTTATCTTTTATTGTCAGCTTTGTTGAAATTTCTGGTATTTCCTTTGACTGTGTGGACTGTCATGGCTTGCGTTTAAATAGCAATATTACTGAGATATCAGAAAAGCCATTTTATTATTTGCTAAAGAAGCCAAGTACTTATAGATAAACATATTTGGATCTTACGTTATCTACATATCCACATGAGATTCCAGTACACTATATGTATGTGAATACAATAATATGCTTTCTGCTGCAAAGGCATTTAAAAAAATTTAAGACCGCCCATGGAGACTAAATAAATACAAATTCTTATATATTATACCATAAAGGGTCTAACTGCGTGCACCCCATTGTGCTGCTCCCTCATCTAGTCTGCAAGTGCTGAAATTCTGTTTCACTAGAAATTCTGACTGATCTCCAGGTTCCATTGTTTTTGTTTGTTTGTTTGTTTACTTCCATGGGTGCCATTCATGTAAAAATTCAGGTTTTGCCTGCTCCATACAGGTTACCCTAGATTACCACATCATTACAAAGGACGTTAAAGGATACAACGAGCAGCGAGGCGGAGAGGTAAACAGTGTGAGGTCTAGAAGGGCCCGGTGACAGGAGCTCCTAGCCCTGTGAAATTTAGTAGCACCCTCCTGGCATGATGATGATTTCTTATTCACCAACCAGAAAGCTCCAAAACAACATTTTTAATCCACATATAAAGAACTTAATTTTTTTAATAAAAATGTCCTTGTAAAATTAGGATGAGTTTTATATTGGAAAATCTTAAAAATCAACTTAAGTTATGCTATTAAAACAATGAAAATAACTTTTTTGGGTTTTTTTTTGCCAAATTATGTGCAGCTGCATTTGGAGAGACAGTAAAAGACAGAACTTCTTTAGGAAGTGGCAGCAGTGATTAGCATGAAAATAGAAGAGAAGAAATTCAAAAGATGTTAAGAGACAGTAAAAAATGGACATGGAAAACGATCAGTGGAGGGAGGGAAACAATCAAGCCTGGCTTCTGCATGGGGGAGGTGCCGGAAGGTTATCCTGCCATTTGTCAAAACAGAAAATAAAGGAGGAGTCTGGGGGGATATAATTGTGAGTGTAGTTTTATTTTTTTCATTTTTAAATTTATTTAAATTCAAGTTCGTTAACGTCCAGTGTCACAGGTTTCAGGAGTCCTCACTTACACAGAACACCCAATGGCCAACACAAGCACCCTCCTCGATGCCAGCACCCATTTAGCCCATCCCCCACCCATCTCCCCTCCAGCAGCCCTCAGTTTGTTCTCTGTATTCAAGAGCTCCTTGTGGTTTGCCTCCCTCCCTGTTTTTATCTTAATTTTCCTTCCCTTCCCCTATGTTCATCTGTTGTGTTTCTTAAATTCCACATGAGTAAGTGAAATCATGTATTTGTCTTTCTCTGACTTATTTTGTTTAGTATAGTACATTCTAGTTCCATCCATGTTGTTGCAAATGGCAAGATTTCATTCTTCTTGAAGCTGAGTAATATTCCATTGTATGTATGCAGATGTGTATATATATGTATACATATCATATATACCACATCTACTTAATCCATACATTGGTCAATGGACATGTGGGTTCTTTCCATAATTTGGCTATTTTTGACAGTGCTGCTATAAACATCAGGGTGCATGTGACCCTTCAAATCAGCATTTTTGTGCCCTTCGGATAAATACCTAGTAGTGTAATTACTGGGTCATAGGGTATTTCTATTTTTAATTGAGTTTAGTTTTAGACATGGGTTTAGATATTTTAGGCATTTGCAAAATTATAAAGGTGGAATATAGTTTATTGCTCACATCTATTATCTAGAGCTTAGTTTAGAAATTGGGAAAAAAGATTAAAAAATGAACGTGTAGTCAACAGTGTCAAGTGCAGGGGAAGGGTCGGTACAAGGACTGCAAGTGTGCATGCTGATATTAATAATAAAGTTTATTATTTTGACATCTAAAATTCAGTGGAGTGGGATAGAAAACAGAATGTAGTAAGAGCAGGACTGAAAAGCAAAAGAAAAAAGTTAGTAAAACTCTCCAAATTGGCTATAAATGGAAAGAGACTGAGAGGGCTAGAGGAAGACAGAGGATCCAAGCTGGCTTTTTCATTTATAGTACAGTAACATATGTATTATAAAAAAAATGGCTACCATAAAAATATAAGATGTGAGGGGCACCTGGGTGGCTCAGTCCATTGTGTCCAACTCTTGATCTTGGCTCAGGTCATGACCTCACTGTTTGTGGGATCGTGCCCGTCAGACTCTGCTGACAGCACAGAGCCTGCTTGAGATTCTCTCTCTGTCTCTCTTTCTGTCACTCGCTCCTTCCCTCCCTCCTCCTGCCCCACCACTGCTTGCTTGCATGAACGTTGTCTGTCTCTCATTCTCAAAATAAATGAATGAGTGAATAAATAAATAAAAACAAAAAATAAAACCTCTTTAAAAGCTAGTTGGCTGCATAAAGCAAAACATTATTACTCCATATTTTAAGGCTTCTGACACATGCAAAAGCAAACAAGCAACAAAAGACACACAGACAAAAAGCTCTTTTGTATGACTGACAGCATGGCACAGAAGCCAGAAAGCAAAACCAGAAGTACACTGTCACAGGGCTCTCACGCCACACATAACAGGGTGTAATACTATTAAGCTAAAGATGTAAAAAATAAACCCTAACCCAACCATTTTAGCCAACAAAAGAGAAATAATAAAATTAATACAAAAGAAGAAAAAGAGAAAAACAAATATGGTGGAAGGAATGGTAGATAGAAAAAACAAGAGCTAGATGGTAAATTAAAAACCTACCAATAATCACATCAACCACTGTAATTCAAAGGCACAGAATGTCAAATTACATTCAAAAAACAATGCCTCTAGTACATGAAGCCTACACGTAACTCACCTTAAATAAGTAGACAAAAATGAGTTAAAAATAAAGGAAAGAAAGATATGCCATGCCATAAGTAACTAACAGAAAGCTAGAGAGGGTATCTTAACATTAGCGTAGACACAGAGCAAAGAATTTAACCACAAGAAGAACAGGGTCATTTCATAAAGATAAAGGGGTCAATTTAACAAGAAAAGATTCTACTATATGTCTATACAACTAATCACAGAGAGTAAAAATACCTGAAGCAAAAAATGATAGCAAAGAACAGGAAAAAAAAGTCACATTACAATGGTGACCTCCACACCCCCTTTTCAGTGACACAGGACAAGGAGATGGATAGCGAGGATGCAGAAGACTCAACACTGCCAACCCGTCCTGCCACCAACAACAGAGGGCCTGTACCTTTCAAGGGCACACAGAAGACTTACCATCACAGACCATATGCGGGGTCATAAAATAAGTGTCAATACTTTTAAAAGGATCCTCAAATCATACAAAGTATGTTCTCTGATAACAATGAGATCATTATCTCTGAAGTCACAAATACAGAGAATCTATATAAAAAATTTCTAAATAAAACTATGGGTCAAAAAAGAAATCAAAAGAAAAATCTTAAAGAATCAGATAAATGAAAGTGGAAATACAACATCTGGTAATTTTCAGGATGCTGCTAAGGAAGTGCTTAGGGGGAGAATTTAAAGCTATAAATTATAAATGGCAGAACACCTGGTTGGCTTAGTAGGTTGAACATCTGACTCTTGATTTTGGCTCAAGTCACCTTCCCAGGGTTGTGAGATTGAGCCCTGTGTCTAGGCCTGCATTTGGCCCCTGCATCAGGCTCTGTGCTGAGCATGGAGCTTGCTTGGGATTCTCTATTTCTCCCCATCTGCCCCTAGCCCCTTCTCTCTAAAATAAAAAACAAATGAAAAAGCATCTTTAAAAAACACAACACAGTAAAGCTATAAATGGCTACATTAGAAGAATCAACAGTCTCAGACCCATGACCTCAGCTTCCACTCCGGGACACCAGAAACAGAAAGTAGGCCGAAAAAAAAAGAAATAATAAACATGAGAGCAAGGGTCGACAAGATGAAAATAGGAAAACAACAGAGAAAAAAAAAAATCAATGAAAGGGCTGGTTCTTTGACAATAAACTGATATTCTCCTTTCTTTCATCAGATCGATTAGAAAAAAAGATACAAGTTTTGAGCCTCAGAAGTGACAGGGAGGCCATCATTACAATCTACAGACAGTAAAAAGATAGTAAGAGACCACAATAAACTACTTTATACCAGTAAATTTGACAATATGGATGAAATGGAGAGATGACTTAAGAGACACAAATTATCAGTTTACTCAGGAAGAAACAGGTAACATGAAAAACTCTTTAGCTATTAAATAAACTGAATTGGTAGTTAAGAGCCTTCACAAAAAGAAACGTACAAGCCTAAACTACTTCACTGGCAAATACTAACAAGTAGTTAAGAAAGAAACAATATTAACTTTATACACATTCTTGTAGGAAACTGAAGACTATGGCACACTTGGGTGGCTCAGTCGGTTAAGTGTGCAACTGTGGATTTTGGCTCATGTCATGATCTCGAAGATCATGAGATCAAGCCCCACATTGAGCTCTGTGCCAAGAGCACAGAGACTGCGTGGGATTCTCTCTCCCCTTCTCTCAGCCTCTTCTCTGCTGGTGCTCACTCTCAAAATAAATAAATAACTTAAAAAAATAAAACTGTAGACTATGGAAAACTTGGCAATTCATTCTATGAGTCTAGTAACACTGCCTGCATTCTGCAACAGAAAGACATTACAAGAAAACTGCAGACCTAGCACACAGAACGCAAAATTCCTACCTACATTCTGTAAATCAATGCCAATGACAGATAAAAGGATAATACATACCAAAACCAAGTGGGGTTTATCCTAAGAATGCAAAGTAAGTCTAACATTGGAAAATCAATGTATTTCTATTAGGAACCTAACAAGAGAAACCAAATATTATATCAACAGATTCAGGAAAAGCATTTCCCCAAATCCACCATTCTTTATGAAGGCTCTCAGCAGCAACCTAGGAAGAAAAGAGAATTTCCTCATTCTGATAGAGGGTACACATGAAAAAGAGTCACCATAAATAGGTCATGGTGAAAAAAATGCTTTCCCCCTTAACATCAGAAACTAGGCAAAGACATAGGCTCACGTTATTTCTACTCAACGTGGTACTGAAGGTTCCAGGCAGTGTAACACGGCAAGAAGGGAAGAGCTGGAGTGTTGCCAAGAATGCGGAACAACTGGAACTCTGACACAGTGGTGATAAAAATGTAAAATGATAAAACTGCTTTGGACAGGTTTGAAAGTTTCTGAAAAAGGTGAACATATACCTATGTTTTTGGTTCCACTCCCTGGTATTTATCCAGGAGAAATAAAAGCATACATTCAATCACACATACATGAAGATAATTATACATGAATATTTACAGTACCACTTTATAACAGCTGAACACAGGGAACATTCCAAATACTCATCAACAGGTGAATGGATGAACGAATTGAAGTAAAACCATACAATGGAATGCTATTCAGCAATAAAAAGGATTACCCTATTGATACATGTAACATGACAATCAAAAAAAAATATATACCAATGTACATACATCAACAATGTCATATATAATCGACGTACAGAAATCAGTTGCATTTTTATACACCAATAATGAAGCAACAGAAAGAGAAATCAAGAAACTGATCCCATGCACTAAAACCCATAAAATACCTAGGAATAAATCTAACCAAAGATGTAAAAGACCTGTACAATGAAAACTATAGAAAACTTATGAAAGAAATTGAAGAAGACACAAAGAAATGGAAAAACATTCCATGCTCATGGATCAGAAGAATAAACATTGTGAAAATGTCATTACCACCCAAAGCAATCTACACATTCAATGCAATTCCCATCAAAATTGCACCAGCATTCTTCTCAAAGCTAGAGCAAACTATCCTAAAATTCATATGGAACCACAAAAGACCCTGAATAGCCAAAGTAATATCGAAGAAGAAAACCCAAATGGGAGGCATCACAATCCAGATGTTAGCCTCTACTACAAAGCTGTCATCATCAAGACAGTATGGTATTGGCACAAAAACAGACACACAGATCAATGGAATAGAAATAGAAAGCCCAGAACTGGGCCCACAAATGTATGGCCAATTAATCATTGACAAAGCAGGAAAAAGTATCCAGTGGAAAAAAGATAGCCTCTTTAACAGGGGGTGCCGGGAGAACTGGACTGCAACATGCAGAGGAATGAAACTAGACCACTCTCTTACACTGCACACAAAAATAAACTGAAAATGGATGAAGGACCTGAATGTGAGAAAGGAAACCATCAAAACCATAGAGGAGAAAGCAGAAAACAGCCTCCTTGACCTCAGCCGTAGCAATTTCCTACTCGACACATCCCCAAAGGCAAGGGAATCAAGAGCAAAAATGAACTATTGGGACCTCATCAAGATAAAAAGCTTCTGCACAGCAAAGGAAACAATCAAGAAAACTAACAGGCAACTGATGGAATGGGAAAAGACAGTTGCAAATAACATATTGGACAAAGGGCTAGTATCCAAAATCTACAAGGAACTCACCAAACTCCACACCCGAAAAACAAATAACCCAGTGAAGAAATGGGCAGAAGACATGAACAGACACTTCTCCAGAGAGGACATCCAGATGGCCAACAGGCACATGAAATGATGCTCAGCGTCACTCATCATCAGGGAAACACAAATCAAAACCACACTGAGATACCACCTCACACCAGTCAGAGTGGCTAAAATGAACAAATCAGGAGACTATAAATGCTGGCGACGGTGTGGAGAGACGGGCACCCTCCTACACTGTTGGTGGAAATGTAAACTGATACAGCCGCTCTGGAAAACAGTATGGAGGTTCCTCAAAAAACTATCAGTAGAACTCCCCTATGACCCAGCAATAGCACTGCTGGGAATTTATCCAAGGGATACAGAAGTGCTGATGCATAGGGGCACATGTACCCCAATGTTCATAGTGGCACTTTCAACAATAGCCAAATCATGGAAAGAGCCTAAATGTCCATCAACTGATGAACGGATCAAGAAGATGTGGTTTATATATACAATGGGATACTACATGACAATGAGAAAGAATGAAATCTGGCCATTCATAGTAACGTGGATGGACCTTGAGGGTGTCATGCTAAGCAAAATAAGTCAGGTAGAGAGGACAGATACCATATGTTTGCACTCATAGGTCTAACAGGAGAAACCTAACAGAGGACTGTGAGAAGGGGAAGGGGGGAGAATGAGTTAGGGAGAGGGAGGGACGCAAATCATGAGAGACTCTTGAATACTGAAAACAAACTGAAGGCTGAAGGGGGAGGGGGTTGGGGAAGGGGAAGACGGTCATGGAGGACGGCACTTGTGGGGAAGATCACTAGGTGTTATATGAAACCAACTTGATAATAAACAATAAATAAAAAAAGAATATGTCATATATAAGTGTATATATTATATGTAATATATATTTTATGTAAAAGATATATAACATGTACTTTTACATATATATTTTGTACATTACACAGACAGTATATATAAATATGTCATATATACTAATACACGTATGTATATACACATGAATTACTGACAGAAAATAGCCAGAAAAAACTGCTACATGCTGTATGCTTCTATTTATACAGACTGCAGAAAATGCAAATTATCCATGGTACAGAAGACATCAGTGACTTCCTGGGAATAGAGTAGGAGATGGGATGAACAGATCAAAAGGAGCATAGGGGCGCCTGGGTGGCTCAGTGGGTTGAGTGTCTGACTCTTGATTTCACCTCAGGTCATGATCCCAGGGTCGTGGGATCGAGCCCCACGTCAGGCTCTGCACTGAGCATGGAGCCTGCTTGGGATTCTCTCTTCCCCCCCTGTCCCTCTTCCCTGCTTATGCTTTCTCTCTCTAAAAATTAAAAATTTAAAAAATGGAGCAAAAAGAACATTTAGGGAGACTGGATATATTTACTAACTTGAATATCCTAATGGTTTCATCTGTGTTTATACATGTGAAGACTCACCAGTTCCTCAACCTGATGGAAGTTTATCTACAAAAACCTTCAGCTAACGTCATGCTTAATGATCAAATACTAATATTCTTCCTTAAGCAAAGACCATGAAGAAAGCAAAGATGACCACCTTTACCACTTCTGTTCAATATTGTACTAGAAGTTCTAGCCATTGCAATAATGCAAAGGGAGGACTAAAGGGAAGGAGGGAGGGGAGAACAAAAGGAGGAAAAGACAAGCAAAAGGAGGGAGGAGTGGAGGCAGAGAGGGATAAAGCACGTAAGTCAGTTAAGGAAGGGCATAAGAATCAGAAAGGAAGACATAAAAGCATATCTCTATCTTCAGGTACCATGACTACCTAGAACGGCCTCCGGAATCTCAGTACAACCACTAGAACTCAATAGTGACTTTGGCAAGATTGTAGGACACCAGGTAAGTACTTCAAAATCAGCTATATTTTTATATACCAATGGAAAATATTTGGAAAATGAAGTTAAAGATTAATTCCATTTACGATCATATAAGGTAAGATGGAAGACTTGGGGATAAGTTCATCAAGGGATGTGTAAGATTCCTACACTGAAAACTACAAAGTGTTGTGGAGCAAAATTAAAGACATGAATAAATGTAAAGACACACCTCGCTTGTGGACTGAAATATTTACTACTGTTACAGTGCTGTTTCTGCCCCTCTCAAACTACAATTGCAATCATACAACTAGCAGGCTTTTTGTAGCAAGTGGTAAGTCAATTATACAAGTATATGGAAATACAAAATGTCTAGAATTTCCTGAAAAAAACCCCACGATTTTAGAAGACTTATCCTACCTCATTTCAAGACTAACTAAAAATCTATAGCAATTAAAACAATGTGGTACAGCATAAGGAACAGCAAACAGATCAGTGGGATGGAGTAGAGCTTTAAGAAATAAGATGGAAGCTTCTATCAGTCATTTGACTTTCGAGAATCAATGAAATCCAGTGGGGAAATAAAATACTTTTCATCAAATAGTCCTAGGAGTAACTGTATGTCCATATATTAAAAAAAATATGAACCTCAACTCCTATATACTATAATCAAATGTTAATTTGTGATGGATCATAATCCTAAACATAAAAGCTAAAACCATGAAGTTTTTACAGAAAAACAAAAGAACATCTTTATGATTTGGTAGTAAGCAAAAGTTATACAAAACAATAAGTACAAATGAAAAACAAGCAATAAAGTGGACTCCAAATTTAAAGACTTCTGCTCATTAAAGACACCATTAACAGAATAAATAAGCAAGACACAGATGGGCACAGAGTACACACATGTATCTATCAAAGGATTGTATGCACAGTATTTGTAAGAATCCAAAAACTTAATATAAAAAAAGACAGCCCAGAAAAAAAAGGACAAAATATTTAAATGGATACATCACAAAGGAATAAAAATAGAACTACCCTACAACCCAGCAATTGCACCACTAGGTATTTAGCCAAAGGATACAAAAATGCTGATTCAAAAAGGCACATGCACCCCACCGTTTACAGCAATGCTATCAACAACAGCCAAAGCACGGAAAGAGCCCGCATGCCCATCAACTGCTGAATGGATAAAGATGATGTGGTGTTTGTGTGTGTGTGTTATGTGTGTACACATGTGTGCATGCACGTGCGCACACACAAAACACACAAACAAAACACAGTGGAATACTACTCAGCGATCAAGAAGATTGAAACCCTGCCATTTGCAACAACATGGATGGAACCGGAGGGTATTATATTAAGCAAAATAAGTCAGTCAGAGAAAGACAAATATCATATGATTCTACTCATGTGGAATTTAAGAAACACAACAGGTGAATATAGGGGAAGGGAAGGAAAAATAAGATAAAAACTGAGAGGGAGGCAAACCATAATCTTAAATATAAAGAACAAACAGTGTTGCTGGAGGGGTGTTGGGCTAAATGGATGATGGTCATTAAAGAGGGCACTTTTGGGGATGAGCACCGGGTGTTATACGTAAGTGATGAATCACTAATTTCTACTCCTGATGAGCATTAGATATTTTATGGAAACCAATTTGACAATCATATTAACAAAATAAATCAACGAATAAAAGTGCTCAACATTTCTGGTCACTAGGAATATGCAAATAATGACTATCATGACTGGGGTGCCTCGGGTGAGCATCCGACTTCAGTTCAGGTCATGATCTCATGGTTCATTAGGTCCAGCCCCGTGTTGGGCTCTGTGCTCACAGCTCAGAGTTGGGAGCCTGCTTTGGATTCTATGTCTCCCTCTCTGTGTGCCCCTCCCCAGCTCTCTCTCTCAAAATTAAACAATCATTAAAAAAAGTTTTTTTAATTAAAAACAAAGACTATCATGACATACCACTTCCCCCACATTGAAACGACTAAAAGATATCTTGATATCTGATATCTGACTTTGCAGTGGGGCCAGTCTTCCAAGGTGTAGGACTGTGTCCATCAGTGTTATACAACTCCAGTTATAAAAGTGCAGGAAAGGAACCAGATGTCTGGATCTAATCAAACTAATAGAATAAAAAGGCAAGAGCCTTGAACACGCTGACAGTAAAGTGACTGACCATGGGCTTTAGACTAGATAACAAAAATAAGTTCAGAAAGGAGTTAGGAAATGGGCAGTGGGAGAAATGTAGGTTCAGGGAATTCTGATGATATTGTACCATCAAATTTATGAATGTGAATATATAAAACTATTGACCTAGTTTACATGAGTCTATTTTTTCCCCAGAGAGCATACAACCACCATGTGGTAAGAATCAAGAAGGGAATGGCAGAAAATGTGTTCAATACCTTCAATGCTGTATATCTGCACTTTCCCCTCAGGCACAGTCACTGCTTCCCACTGATGATCCTTAAATTAAAAAACAGGTTTGACCATAAACAAATAATTTACTCCTGCTTTACACCCTCTTTAAACACCAATTTTTAAGTTATACAAACAATAAAGGTTATTTTTTATTAAGTATCACTAAGTAGCTGGTTGATATAACAGATTTCTTGCTCTATCCATTGATTTATAAATACATTACAGGCCACATTTAATCTACTTGTTCACTTTTAAAACAAAATGATGGTATAATTTCATGGTTTTCTACTCTTGACCAAAAAAAAAAGTTACTACCATTAATATTAGAGAATATCCTTTTCAAAAATATTACCAAATCCTGTCATTTTGTCTTTGAAATACTGTGTGAAATCATAAACATGCATCAATTCCCACTCATTGATTGACCGTCCTTAGATTCAAACATTGAAAGCATATGAATAATAACCAAAAATATTTCTCCATTCTCCCTTTCAAGTGCTTTTACTGAAAATTTGTATAACTGAGTAAAATAACACTGATTTCACACACGCGCAAAAGCTATAGGCCAAATTAGATACCACTGCTAAGAGATGAGATCCTAAAACCTTCCACTAACCTTGAAGAAAACAGATCCAGTTCTTTTGAACTTAAGGACAATTCATTCTATAGCAATTCACTCGAATCCTCCAGCTCTTTGCTAACTCCCTCCACTTCTCTGACTAAATCGGAGCCAGTCCACATGCCGAGGGCACCACCACCACGATGGCATCTCCCCCCACACCTAAAACCACAGGGCCAGGAGGAAGGGGTTGCTGGCCTCTTCTCTGGCCTACACTCTGAGCAGCTCCAGATCTTTCCAGGTATAAAAAAACTTGCTCCTGGAAGGCACATGCAGCTGAATGTTACCATGTTCTAACTCCCAAGTTTACTGCCTTCCTTTTTAAGAAACTTTTATATTAGGGAGATTTCCATATGTTTAAAAGTAGAAGTCCTAGTGTAACAAACTCCAAGTGGGCCCTTGCCAATCCTCAGCAGGCGCCGGCACCCTATGCACATCTTTTTGCATCTTCACTGCCTACCCTCCCTCCAACATACACTCTTTCTCTTGACCTCAGTTTTTATTTAATCTATTGTCCTGGCCATCAGTTTGGAAAAGCTCTTACCTTAAAGTAAAACAAAGTACCTCACAAAACCCCTCCCTTGAATCCACATCTCATGTTAGCGACTACCACGCCCCTTCCCTTAACGTGGCGTCCTGACATCTTCCAGAGACATGCAAACGTCCCAGGAGCGCTGCAGCCAAGCCGCAGGGCTTCCCAGGAGCTGCTGTCTCACAGATCACCAGTTCTGACGTCAGCTAATGCTTATTTTGACTGTGGACCATTTCTCCTCTCATTAAAAAAACACCCTTCCTTTCTGTAACATGGCACCTTCCAGTTTGTTCTCTTTCGGCTGAGTCTTCATGTGTCCTTCAGGCGAGTGTCCCTTCTCCCTGTGCTGTGTATATCCGTGTTTCCCAGTTCTGTCCTCGCCTCCCATGACTGTGTTCACCATCTGTACTCAGATGGCTCCTCAATCTCCACTGCGCGGACTCCTCTCCCTTGAGCTTCACGTCAGTATATCCGACTGCCTGCCAGACAGCTTTGCTGAACGTCCCACAGGGATCTCCGAGTCAGAACACTTAAAACTGAACTCCCCGTACTTCTGCCCTAGAACGCATCCTCCTGCGGCACATCTCTATCCACCCAGTTGCTCAAGCTTTATTAATCCTTCTTCCTCTTTTACCACAAGCAAATCAGGTCTGCTCGATTCCATCTCTTCTCAAGTCTCCCTGGAATCCATTCATTTCCATCCATCTCCACTGTCACTTTCCAAAGCCAGGCCAGCATGCTTTCTCACCGGCAGTACCTCAGGTCTCCTAAGTGCCTCTGGTCTTGTCCCTTTTTAACCCGTTCTCCCCACCAGGAGACTCTTGGACAAGAGGGTGAGCCTCAGTGCCTGGCATGAATCTGGCACATGGTAATTTCTTACTTAATATTCATTGAATTGAGGTTACTTCCTACTTGTAACCCTTCTTTGGCTCTATCCTGCTTTGTTTCCAATCTCCTTTCCACTCTATGTACTAACCATACTATAAATCTTTCAGTTCTTGGAGTTTTCTATTCATTCATTCTTGCAAAAAAGATAAGTCCTTGATTAGCTATAAACAAGACACAAGTCCCTCACTTCATAAATCTTAGTTGGGGGAAAACAAATAACAAACAAAATGACTTTAAGCAACAATTAGTACTCTGAAGGACATTAAACAAGACAATGTGATATTATGTGACTGGGAGGCAACTTTAAACATTAGACTGAGTTACCAAAGAATATTTCCATAAAGAAGGAATATTTGTACTGAAATCTAAATGGGAAAAACTATAATGCAAACATCTGGAAGCTTCTAGGCAGAAGAACCATCAAGTAGAAAGATATGAAATGGGCATGATCTTTGTTAAAGAAATAAAAAAATAATAATAATAGGGGCTGGAACACAGTAAGCCCGGAGAATGGTCTGAGAAACAGCCAGGGGCCAGATCATAAAGACCCTCATATACAGTGTTAAAGAGACAGAAGATGGGTTTTAAGCAGCCACTATGCAGAGTATGGATTCTAGGAAAGTCAAAGAGAATACAGGGAGAATGTACTATTGGTACAGAAATATAGAAAAGAGGGGATTCTAAATACAGTTTTTGGAAGAAGAATCTCCCTATATTTCTAGATCAGTATCTGGAACACAGTAGGATCTAACACTTATAAATGCACTTTATACTATCCCTACCATGTATCACAGTACAATTGCTTATTTTCTTGTAGGTATCATCCATTAGACCAAACTGAGTGAAGGTAGGGGCTACATCAATCCTATTCTATCTTCTCCTAAAATGAAAGTCCATTCCTAAAGAAAATCCAGTTAAAAATATTCCTACAAACCCTACAGGAATAAACACACTAATAAAAACTGTCAGTGACCCTAAGAGGCAGTGCTACTATTTGGAACTCAACTTTAATTAAGCGTTCTATGCAGATACTCTAAAACAAATAAGAATGGTACGTGGAGTTCCTTTGGAGCATTTGGTTAAGGTCTATCTGTAGCTCACCTGGAACAAAAAGCAGGATTTTGCAAGAGCAGTCATCACTGAGTGATGACTAAATCCTCATGAAAACATCAGCAACCACAATTAGATTAGTAAATGCAGACAACTCTCAGTTGAATTTTTACAAAGGGACTATATTCCTGGGACTAGAAGTATGCCTACGGACCAAATATTAAGGATAGCTATTTGGAAACAATGGCTCAAGAATTCTGCGCAGGTTAAAAAGAAGTCAGCAGAAAATATACCATCTGGCTGGAAAGTTTAAACATAGCTACAACACAACACATGAAGAAGTAAACCTCATCCAAATATCACCATATGAATCAATATCTCATTATTTTAAAACAGAAGATTTTAAGAATGTATAAGACCACTTGTCATTACCTGTTAATAAGTGAGTGCTTCTATATTTGAGTAACTGGTGTCTTTTCTAAATTTCACTCTGTTCATATGAATGTTAAACGTTGTATCATTAACATGTAATTTATTTCCAAAAAGCTTAGATTGAAAAACTAGTATTTAAATTTAGCATTTTCTGTTGCAATAAACAGCAGAAATAATTTTCATTTCTAATTAACTGCTAATGGGTTACTATGCTAATCAAAATTATAGAGCTGATACTAAAATCTATGAAAATAGCTAGAAAAATAAATATACCAAATAATCCACATTCTTAAATTAAGACATCATATACATATAAAAACAAACATATAAAACTGTAGATGAAATAAAGCTTACGTCATTATCCCCAGCGATGTAGAATGACAGACTCTGGCTACCAAGATTAAAATCGATCCAGAATTCCTCAAGTTTTTCATCTGAAGGTATTTTCAACTAATAAAACAAATATGTAAAACTGTTATGGACTATAATTTTAAAAATGACAAGAGAAAAATTAGGGCTATGTTATATTCATGGTTTAGGTTTTTGTTCTGTTTTCTTTTGTTTTGAAAGAAAAGAGGGTAACTGGAAGGTGAGGGAAGATGGAAAGCAGACAGAGCATTTAAACCAGTTTAGAAACAATCAAAAGAAATGCTGCTTTAATACTTTACCCAGAAATTAGCTCCAAAAATCACAAATATTCCAAGTGCAAATAAAGGTTAACAATACTGGTCTGAATATATTAATGAATGATAAATCAAGTAATAGGCTTGATTAAGGAAAAAAAAAGAAAATCTAAAGCACAGACTTTATATTTGTTATCCTTGGCTATAAATATATCACTTCAGAAAATACACACAGAATACTAGACCAGCTGCATCTGTGATCAAATGATAACTATTTTTAATTTTCTTATCAGCTTATAAGCTGTAATTCACTAGACCCTGGTATCAAAATTCATCCAATAACACATGTTAAATTCAAAACTCACCTCATATTTATCAAGAAATGCTGATAAACAAGGAAACGTAAAGACCCTGAAATAAAAAGTAGTCTGCATTAAAGAAAAGATTAATAAACCTTCACAGTGTGATCCTGACTAGCCATAGAAAGCATGTCTAGGATCAAAAGGAAATCAGGAAGCGGTCATAATGACTGAAATAAAATCATTTCTCCTTCTTTATTACTTTTTAAAAAAATGTTTGTTTATTTTTGACAAACAGAAGATGATTAGCAGAGGGGCAGAGAGACACAGAATCTGAAGCAGGCTCCAGGCTCTGAGCTGTCAGCACACAGCCTGACGCAGAGCTCGAACTCACAAGCGGCAAGATCATGTCCTAGGCTGAAGTCGGACGCCCAACCCACTGAGCCACCCAGGTGCCCCTATCCTTCTTTACTGCATTTTAAAGTAAGAGTTTAATGGAAATTTGTTTCTGGAGCGAAGGTGTATTATTTTGAGGATACTACTCAACCTCCCGTTCTGATTAAAGCGAGTGTCCCAACTTACTTCTCCTGCTATTGACTGGAACCGGGAACCCCTCATTTACCAGACACTGCTAGCACAGTGGAAGAAGCTCCCACAGGATTCACACGGGGAAAGAAGAGTAGAAATAAATAGTACTGCTGATAAAAATGACTTCGGGGGCGGCTGGGTGGCTTCGTCTTGTTAAGTGTCCAACTCTTGATTTTGACTCAGGTCATGATCTCATAGTGGGCTCAAGCCCCACACTGACAATGTGGAGCCTGCTTGGGATTCTTTCTCTCCCCCTTTTTCTACCCTTCCCCTACTAAAGCTCACATGGTCTCTCTCAAAATAAATAAATAAACAAACTTAAAAAAATCCGAAAAACAAAAACAACTAAACTCACAGAACACTTTCTTGGACAGATAATATTATGAGCACTTAGCACATAATCATCTGACTTAATTGTCACAACAAACATACGAGGTAGGTGTTCGTAGCGTTCTTCTTTTACAGCTAAGGAACTGAGGCAAGTAAGTGTAGTACTTTGTCCAACATGAGAACAGGATGAGGAGAAGCTATAATCCAAATCCAAATAGCATGAGTCCCTGCACCTAGCCCTCAGCCTGTCTTGTTTCCTAAAGTAAATGTGAACTCATCCATCCAATAAATGTGTCCTGAGCAGCTGTAACACAGGGCCAGACACTGAACTCCAAATACTGTTCTTTTGTTACTAACAAAAGTGGTAATTGATAATTACCTTTCATTCATGCCCATTCCTGAGGTCAGATGACCTCAGAGAGAAGTTAGCCTTACTGTATGCTAATTATGTTAATTAAAAAAAAAAAAAGTCTGTCATATATTCTTATCCAGGATGTGGATGAAGGCGGTAGCTTAAGTAACTCGGACACCTGGATTTTTATAATGCTGCATATGCAATTCTGAATTCTAGTGAAGTCCATTTTAGACAGTTATTAGTATTAAATAAAAATGTATGTTTCCTCTAAAAAGTATAAAGTAAAATAAGTCCAGTGGAAGATAATTTCAGCCTATTAGTGTAGTAACTTATTATACATAGTGTTACAATAAGATATTGTTTTAAGTATCCCTACGCATTTTACACTCCAACAGAAAAAATAATCTTAAATTTTCAAGGTTCAACACCGTGTGCTCTCTCTTGAGCTCCAGTTCTTTATCAGGAAATAGTTGAATACTGTATTAAGTTTACCTTCTCTTGTCTCCAAGCATGCCATTTACAAGGTTGAGAAATACTCTGCAATCCTAATTTTTAAAAAAAAAGAGAGTTTTAAAAAGCATAGTAATTTTTAAAAACTTCTTAATTTGATATTTTTATACTACTCACTGTTTCAAATTCAGAGTCTTTAATTCCTTTAAATGCATTAGCCACAAAATCCATTGAAAACCACTGACACGCCAGCTCTTGTCTTTGCTTCTCTGTAGTCATTCGACATAGTGCTTCTACGATACCTACTTGTAAGTCGTAATCTTAAAAAAAAAAAAAATTAATGTATTACTTGAAATTATGAAAAATAAGCTCATACAAGTCATCATTTATACGGTATTAGAATAAGCAAGATAAAGAAGGAAAACGTTAGTGTAATTTACTCTCTTTTTGGCATTCTCTTCATAAGATATAGCCCATCATCACAAAATGAATACAGTCCAAATAATAAGTTTACTAACAGAAGAAAGGAGTAAAGCTTTTCCTTAAAAAAGGATATTTAAAAGAAACTCCTAAATATTCAAAGACTCTGCAATTCCATTATTAGAGTTGTGAGGTGCAAAATAACTCATATAATGATCTATAAATTATAGAATCTATTGCTTCTGTATGATGTTCATAGTTATTTGACAGTACTTTACCCAATGGTTTGTTCTATGTGTATATCACTACATCAAAATGTTCTCATGTGAAACTTGGAAAAGAAAATTTGAGCTCTTTTAATAAACACATTGTTTAAAAAGAAACCCATTAGTCCCCCCAAATATTAAACCTCCCAATTTCCAATATAAAACACCATTTCAGGAATTTCTTTGGAAAAGTAACTCAAATATATTAGAAAATTAAGTTATTTATAAATCTACAACAGGCATAAGTTATATTTGACAACTCTTATCATCATGCTTAATTATTATTTTAGCCTCATAATTTTTATCTTAGCCCCATCATGCTTAATTATTTTAGCACCATAAGAATTTAATTCTTATTAGTAATTAAAAATTGTGCAGTTGTACATAGTTTATAATTCCCTCACATAACCTCACTACATTACACTGTTAATGTTATTTGGACTAAAAAGGTATTATATTCTATTAATAAATCTGGAATAATTTCAAATATGAACATATTGAGAAAACATACTTACCTCCAGCCTCTAAAATCCTTTCTCCCATACTACTCCTGTAAACCAAAATAAAAGATTATATACTAAACTAGTATCAATTAAATACATGTATTTGGGGGGGAAATTTTTACTAAAATTTACAATTGGCTAGTATCACAGACCTCTACAGGACATATAGCCATAAATTATATTAGAAATCTACAACGGCTTATCAATTTTAATTATTAATGTAACTCATATTTGCCCGACAGCTTTATAAACTATCCTTTAAATCCTTGACTTAAGCCACGAATTAAAGCAATAAAGTACAAATTATTACATGAGAATGAACATTTCTTGGTTAGAGAGTATCTTCCTGGCGTCTTGAGGCATTTTGTCAAGCATAGCATTCATTTTTTTTAGAGTCTAGAAAAGAAAAAAAGATAATCCATTAACTTCATATATTCAGTTATATAAATATGTATGTGTATGTTTAAGTATTTAAAAGAATATTCTAGGTATACAAACTTAGGAGCCTATTTAGCACAGCATTTTATGCAGGGAATGGAGAAGGGTGAAGGAAAGAATACAAACTATAAAACAGTGAATACAAGAAAAATGACACAAAGGATATAAAAAATAAAATACATCATGATTCCTACATTTACCAAAAACAGAATATGCCATGAGTCCAGTTATACTCTTTGCAGTAAGACATAAGTTTTTATTACTCTATTTTAAGAACCAAAGAAGCAAAATTATTATCTGTTCTTATGGTTATATACGTGTAGACACATACATATACTAATACAGGTTAGTTTTAGGATTTAAATACTGAGAACTCCTAACATCTGGATGGTAAACCTTATCTTCATCTGAGCTATGTGTACATAAACCCAGATGGCTATAAATATTCAGTCAATATTTAGGTAACATGTATTCATCATTTCAGGCAATAAATTAAGACAGCAGAAATACAATACATAATTAGTTTAGTAACACGATAAAAGATAAAGTGATTATTCAGTTTGAGGAATTGCTACTAAACTGTCTTCACTTTCTTATTTTTAGGTTTTAAAGGAAAATCTAACAAATGACTTTACCTCTTGCTGAATGCAAATATTCACTCTTGAGTCTATAACCAGGACACAGATTCGAGGTACAAAACTTTCCACTATTTGCCTTTTACCTGAATGAAAGCGTTAAATCATTAATAAATGGTTTTAAATTATTTTAAGTGGCAATCTTTTCTTATTTGAGTTAATGAAAGAATGCACCAGTTCAGAAAAGGCCCACTGTCTAGATGGGCATTAGGAAACATGAAATCCAATCCTACCTCTTCTACCAACTAGCTGTGTGGCTCTGAAAAAACAACATTCAACAGAATGACTCATCTTAATTCTGGCAAATGAATAACCCCAGGTTCAGCTTCTCCTTGTGGGTACCTAAGGCAGTACTGACTTATAGTTCAAAGGTTAAAATTTCTATTTCTTATAAAAACCGGCCTCATTATTTTAGTCATACAGTAAAACCTTGGATCACAAGTAACGTGTTCTACAAGACAGCTTGTTCTATAAGACAAGCAAACATTTCTAATAAATGTCAACTTGATAAACAAGCAGAGTCATGCAATATGAGTAGTATGTGATACTGAATGTCACATGATCACGGGTGAGCCAATGGTTCTTCTCTCTCTCTCTCTCTCTCTCTCTCTCTCTGAAGGATCAAGGATTACCATCTCCATGCTCAGATGCTCAGTTTCAGGGCATGGTATTTGGCAGAAATCCAGGACTTTTCAGGACACTGGAAGGTGCCCACAACCGGCACTAGTGTATTTTTTATCACTTCAAAGCACCTATGGACAGTCCATGGCTTTTCCAGCCAAGAGTGAGCTCAGGAAGGCTTTGCTTCACTCCAGGTCAGGCTGCCTGCAGATACAGACCCTTTCCTCTGCTGCCTCACTGCCAGTTACATTAAACACAGTAGATGACAAGAGTTTATGAATACCATACTGTAGTCAGCATCCGTGCGAGCGTATACAACGGCCCCCGTGCAGGAAAAGGTTGAAAAGAAAGGTGGTTAGGAGGAGGAGAGGATTCTGGTGGAAGTTAAGAAGGAAATCATCAAGAAGTACTAATGAGGTATGCAAGTAGCCAAAATGGCAAGATTTTATAAGAAGTCTACATCTGTATCTCATCTGCAGAGGAGAAGAAAAAGGCAGAAGAATCCCTCACATCAAATGAAACTAGGGAGATCTGTAAAATGTGGGAAACAGTACAAAATTTTGTAGAAGAGCACCACCCGAATAAGGCTGTAGCAGTGCTGTGGTAGGGTCCCCTCCCTAAGGAGAGAGAAAAAAGGTGAAGAAAACTTGAAGGTAGCCTGGCTATGCGCCTACATGACAACATCCTCATGACCTTGTAAACTGAGACAACGTAATCCGACCGCATGTTCCCGTGTGTTAGCATATACGGGAGACAATGAAATAGAAAATGTATACAAAACTATGCCACGTGACGTTCACCACTCAGTTCTTTGGGTACGAACCCCCCTGAGCGGTGCCGGCACGAATGAAAGTTGCTTCCAGGTTAAAAAAGCCTCGGTGTCACGACTTGCGGTGCGAGAACCGTGCTGCAGCGCAAGTGACGAATCTGTTTAATGACAACACGAGGTCACACTTGTGCGAAATCCTCAAAAGAAAGCCAAAGTAAGTGTCATTGAATAGGTTTCTTGATTAAGTTGCAGGAAAGAGAAAGATTCCATTGATAGCAGTGATTCTGTTAGTGATAGTGAAAGTCGTCCTACACAATTACCTTCCTCTCTCGTCTCCTTCATCCAAGCCACATAAGTTTTCAAAGGTAAGTGCAGGTTAATTTCTTCTTTTCTTTTTTTTTTTTTTAATTTTTAAATGTTTTATTTATTTGAGAGAGAGTGAGAGAGAGAGAGAGAGACAGGGAGAGACAGAGACAGAGACACATCATGAGCAGGGGAGGGTCAGAGAGAGAGGGAGACACAGAATCCAAATCAGGCTCCAGGCTCTCAGCTGTCAGCACAGAGGCCTATGTGGGTCTTGAACCCACAAACCGTTAGATCATGACCTGAGCTGAAGCTGGACGCTCAACTGACTGAGCTACCCAGGGGCCCCAATTTATTTTTCTTTATATTTTGTATTTTATTATTTTGTATTATATTACAATATTATAATCATTTTTATATGAATATTTTTGGGTTGTGGAACAAATCATCTGAGTTTCCATATCTAATGGGGAAATTTGCTTTGATACATACAAGTGCTTTGAATTACAAGCATGTTTCCGGACTGAATTATTCTTGTAAACCAAGGTTTTACTATATATTGAAAATTCCATAGTGGCCATAAACTCATCGATATAAAGATCTACGTATCTTGAGCTTTTTCTAAAAGTTAAAGACTTCTCTTTTGAGAATAGGGTTATCAATACCAAATATACTCAGAGGAATTTGCCACGTTATTTCATAATGCAAAGTTAAAAATAATTTTAAATAATGGCAATATTGCAACAGAAAATATACAATTTTCCAAAGTGACTACATTGAAAGTAAAAAAGGGGGAAGAATCACTCAATGAAGTAAAAAACATATAATGATTCACTTAAAATTTTTGATTACTTCATATTCACTGGTGCCTTAGGACTGTTTTCTGCCCTAAACACTCAAGAAGTTAGATTAGATTGTTGCATCAACTGCAAAGCAATCAATGAAAAGGTAGCATTAACTACTATTGAAAGAAATAGCAATTGAGGTTTTAAAAGTTTTTGGTTTTGAAGGCAAACTGTTCCTTTATTTACAAACAATTCACCAGCCTCAATGACCAATCCTAGGTAATTCTTCCTCAAACAGAGATAAAATAATTTGGGTTGACTGCTTGGCACAAAACAACGGCCACTCACAAGTGAGGATGAGTTGTAATGTGTTCTACATTTTGAAAATCTTGTCCCGCTGGATCAGAGTTAGCAAATTATGGCCCACAAACAAAATCCAACCCACTGCCCATTTTTTACGGCTGTATTACTCATCAGCAGGTGACTCTGTGGAAATATTTGAATCAATCATGTTTCACTGAACCAGCAATATCAAATGAATTTCATTCTACTCTCTTGAACTTAGTCAACATCAATTACCAATATATAGTCTCAGTAATTAGCATGGGCTGCAGAGTTGATGTTTCTTAATGAATTCCACCCAAAATTACAAGGCAAAATATGAGAAACTTACACTTCACTAAAGTCATTTCAGTGAAACTAAGGTTATCGGAATCACGAGTAATACCAAACTGTTTTATACATTTCTCAGGCTGTCAAAAATTAAAATGAGGAGTGACATCTCCACTCCCACACAAATTTACAGGAATACATTTTTTCCAAGCTCCAACTACAGGTTAAAGAGCATTTTTTGGACACTGATAAAGTGCAAAGGACATTCCCATATTTCAAAATCCATTTAAATGTGCAATTGAGAGGTTTCTACCTAACCTTCAGCTGAAGGTCATTCATCTGCATGAAATGACATTCTAAAAGGCAAATATTAAGAAAAGAATCTAATCTTCTACAAATGCTTTCCAAGTGATGAACATGCTCCATTAAAAATCAGGCTCATGAGCTGATATCAGTAATTGGCATTATCTACATGAAGAGACATTTTCTAATGCAATATACACAAAATCTCATTACAGATAAGCATAAAATATGAACATTTGCAATGAATTCTGATAACAGCAAACACTAACTCTGAACCTTAATTAAGTGAAATGTCATCCCCTCAAGAGCACTGTTCTCATTAGTTGACCTATATTACAAAAACACTGTACTCAACTTTATAATATTTTGAATTGTATAAATAAACCATCTGTGGATATTTGTTTTCTTTCTTGTTATATAAGTAGCTATATAATATCCTCACTTCCTTTTTTCTTGGTCCTAATATAAAGCTTATGATGTTTACTACCTGTCCCTTCACAGAACAAGGTTATTGATCCCCAAATTAAATAGTAGATTCCTAATATTAGCCCAATACGATGAGGATTGCAAAATTATACTAAAAATTTAAGAGGAAATTATTATTTTAATAGAAGTAAAATGTTTATTATACCTTCATCACTGATGTCATGTATGGCCTAAAAAAGAAGTGAATAATTATTTAGTTTGTATTATAAGCCATTAAAAATAATATTAAAATAACAGGTCACATTTGAACTTACCATGTAATTATTTAACTTTTATTTATTAACTATTTAATTAATCAGGATAAATGCTTCAAACAATCTGGAGAGATTAATTAAATCAAGTCACTAGCCTGTTAGCAACTTTTAGGCTCAGGAGATATAGAATACAAATCATTTTTTAAAAAATAAACAGGCTTGTAAGACAAATTAATCAATGTGATTTTTACCATGAAAAGATCAAATAAGTCTTCTATCATATTTATTACTGCTTCATCTTTTGAATTTCCTAGATTGAGAATAATCTCCTTGGATTTTTCGAACCAGCCAACCATGTAAAAAAAGAAATGTGCATATTAATTACTTGGAATTCAATTTTAATAATTTTAAGAATGTACTTAGTTTAGCATAAATAGTAAACCTAGGTATAAAGAAACATCAAAAACAAAAATTCCAGTATAATATGAAAATATTTTTATGCTTTTGAAAATAACTTTATGCTTTTGAACATCTTTGTTGTTTTCATTTTTTGGTACCTCACTATCTTTTTCCATTGCTTAGATGGGAACGGATGAACTAATCTTAATTCTAGGTAGAGGGCCTTTACTTCCCCCTTCAAATAGCTAGGTCAGGTACATTCATAAACAGATGAAAACAAATTATCATCATAAATTAGACTACTCTGGCATTACTACTATTTGAAAAGTTTTAATATTATTTTATTTTATTGAATTAAAAATTTTTTGTAACATTTTATTCATTTTTGAGAGACACAGTGTGAACTGGGGAGGAGCAGAGGAGGCGGGAGAGAGGGAGAGAGGGAGGCACAGGATCCAAAGCAGGCTCCAAGCTCTGAGCTGTCAGCACAGAGCCCTGCATGGGGCTTGAATTCATGCACTGAGAGATCATGACCTGACCCAAAGTCAGATGCTTAACCTACTGAGCCACCCAGGTGCCCCTTAATGAATTTATTTTAATAAATTATTTTATAACTATTTTAATGAATTCAGACATTTCAGTATATATTACATCCCAGGTACTGTTCTCAGTGCTAGGTATACAGAAATGAACAACACAAATAAAAATCAATATCCCACATTCTAGCATGGGAAATAGATAATAATATAAAAAGAAAAATAAAGCAAGACAGTAAACAGATAAGAGAAAATAAACCATGTAAAGGCCTTAGGGAGTCTTAAATTCACATGATCATCAAGGAGTCTGTGTACAGAGTGTCCTTTTGATCTTTATCTTTGTAACATGTAACTCAGGTTATAAAAATATTTCTTTTACCTAAAAGTTTTATTTAAACTTCTCAAATTCATTTTCCAACTGTTTGAGTCATTGATTTTATTAAACGACACACCGTTAATCATACGCCCTCAACATCAACATTACACATCCTATTAATCATACTGCCCCCACGTCAACATCACACATTTTACTAACCATACGCCCCCTCACATCAACATCACACATTCTGTACTTATCTTCTGGACTAGTCCTTGTTTTATCATAGTTAAGAGTCCAGCTTGCCCCAATATACTGATATTTTTGCCACATCTTCCAAAAGAAACCAAAATGGCTGAAACAGTTTGGATGTCCTTTTTATTAAGCTCCTGAAACAAAAAGTAGACATTTAAATATCTGTAAACACAAAACAGCATGGAATTGGCATTGTGCTAGGAGCTCTGTAATCCTCACAAATCCTGAAAGTTCGCCATTATCATAACGTCCATATTGCAAAGTATAAAAGTGTGGTTTAGAAAAGCGAGGCCTAAAGCCACCCTGCCAGTGAATGACAAACTCAATAAAAATGCAGATTTGTATAAATTCCTGAGACTTTAGACTCTGATACAATGTATCAGTTACCTTCCACTCTAAAAAGCTCTATGTATTTAACTACTGGATTAAAGAAATTTTTACTCTATCTTTCAGATTCATCCAACAAACCTCATACTGGGGGAGACTGTCAATCACTTTTTCTCATGTATAAAAATAGCCTATGTATGATAAATCAAGTCCAAGGTTGTGGACAATTTTTGTTTATCACCAAGCTCTGGCCCCACACCATGAAGAATATGCTGACGGCTTTTAAAAAGTTGCTCAAACTTCAATCAGGGAGACGATGTTTCCCAGTTTAGGAAACAGTAACGATGGTGCACTATGTAAACATCGCTTTTTATACTTTGTGTTTAGAAAGTGTGTTGTCTGGGACTCCTCAGGCCTTTTTTTGTAAATGAGCACTTATTGGGGTACCCGGGGGGCTCAGTCGGTTAAGCTTCAGACTTCAGTTCAGGTCATGATCGTGTGGTTCGTGAGTTTGAGCCCCACATAGGGCTCTGTGCTGACAGCTCAAAGCCTAGAGCCTGCTTTGCTCTCTCTCAATAATAAACATTTTAAAAATGAGCACTCATTTACACAATTATAAGCCAGTTTGCAAAAGCCTTTTTACTTATTTCTTCCTATGGAGTATTTCTTCCTAGAAAGTAGAGTGCTGTCTAATAAATTTCAATAATCATTCAAAGAAAAGGAGTACTTACCCTGCATACCAGGTCATCCAACTTGTGTAAAAGTTGCTTGCTGCACTTAATCCTCACATCTCCACAAATATCAATTTGTAAAAGTGTTTTCAAAGGTTTAAAATCATTTCTTATTAAAGCATCATCAATGCATTTTTCCAACTGCTAGAGAAATATAATTAACGGCACATATATTGAATCAAAACCAAAATTAGTCACCTTATGCAGTCTAGTAATTAGAGAATTGTCTTCACATGAAAATTCTCAACAGATCTTTATTAAAAAAAAAAAAAAGCCTGTCCACTATTAAGTTTGAAGTAAGGAGATAAAGTTTCTTTGATAATAGCCAAGGTTTTATATATATAATATTCTAATAATTTTCCATTTTACATTCTTTACTAGAAAGTCATCAGCATGTTGAACTCAAAAAAAGAAAAAAAAAAAAAGACCCCAGGGCGCCTAGGTGGCTCAGTGGGTTAGGAGTCCATCCACTTCAGCTCAGGTCATGACCTCACAGTTTGTGGGTTCGAGCTCCACATCAGGCTCTGTGCTGACAGCGCAGAGCCTGGAGCCTGCTTCCAATTCTGTCTGTCTGTCTGTCTCTCTCTCTCTCTCTCTCTCTCTCTCTCTCTCTCTCTGCCCCTCCCCAGCTCACACTGTGTGTCTCTCTCTCATAAAAATAACATTAAAATGTTTTTAAATTATTCTACACTTAACCATTTCATAAAAACAAGTAGGCTTTGTCTTTCCTAAAAATATAGCACTTAACACTTAAAAATAAACCAAAATGATTTTAGGAATTAAAATACTTCCTTTCAGTTTAGGACTACATACCTGGAGATCTGGTCTTATTGGCATTTTGATTTAATTTTTAAATAGCAAGACAAATCAAACACCTATAAAACAAAACATATGCTTTCAGTACTTTACAATCTATTCTACATGTTTACAGTTCAAAAATTCTAATACACATAAATAGCCGTCAGAGCTTACACCAAAGGCAGTAAATAATTTCTTCAAGTTCATCACTATTACACATTTGAACTTGATCAAAGAAGTTTCTGGAGGAAATCCTGAAGATCATTAATTTAAGCCTTCTCTTTTTATAGATTACTTAAATAAACGTCCAAAGTCTTGCCGAAAGGGCCCAGAACTAGTTAGTGAGCACACACAAGCCTGGACCTCTCGTAGGAGGGACCCCGCTGTATGTGTTCCGACTTTGTGGACAAGAAGAAAAATAATCTTGAATTAATGTGCAAATGAAATTCAGTCTGGAAACATAATACTTAAGAAGGGGAGAATTTGCAAGTGTGTTACCAAAGAGCAGGATATAGGCGAATAGACAAATATGCAAGGAAGGGAGTGAGGAAAAGAAAACCTAAGAACACTGTCCTGGCAAAGAAGAATGGAAAACAGGAATCAACCCACTTACACTTAGCACCACCTACCATCATCACAAAAGCATTCTAACATTTTCAAATGCAATTTAGATGTTAGCTCTATAAAGGAAAAGAAATACCATCTTTTCTAGATATTGTAAGTGAAACAACTTGAAAATAATCTGTGCTTGAAGAGCTTTGTAATAGAAATCCAACATAGAGAGGCAATTAATTAATCCAGGTGAATAAAGGACCATGCATTCCTAAAAGAAGGAGTAGCATTAGTCACAGTCTACTTTCTTGTACACATTAGTAGAGAAATTTAAGTGCCAGTGACGACATACATACCAGGCATACAAAAGGCATGAGTAAAAAATCTCTTGTATTTTCAAATTAACTCTAAGGGGAAAAATCTGATTCTCAGAGAAACATTTGCTTCATGTTATTAGGAGCCAAGTCTAATGAGGTTTTTGAAAAAATGTGGGAAGTAGCAAAAATTCAAAAGTACCCAGATAGGAGTTGGGAATGGGAGGGAGGGTGAAGAATGCATTAAAAAATGTGGTATATGATCATCAATTTTGTAAATATAACAGATGAAGCAGAATTTTAGATATCTGCAGTCCATTTTAAGTTAAAATTAAAAAACAATGTTGCCAAATGATACATACTATGTAACGGCACTTATGTAAAAACAAAACAAAACATTGTCGGGGCACCTGGGTGGCTCAGTCGGTTAAGCGTCCGACTTTCGCTCAGGTCATGATCTCAGGGCTTGTGGGTTCGAGCCCTTTGTCGGGCTCTGTGCTGACCACTCAGAGCCTGGAGCATGCTTCTGATTCTGTGTCTCCCTCTCTCTCTGCCCCTCCCCGCTCATGATCTCTGTCTCTGTCTCAAAAATAAATAAAACATTTTAAAAAATTAAAAAAAAACCATTGTCTTAAATATAATTATATCTCTAGGTATAAGTATATACATATTTGCATATATGTGTGTGTGGTAGAAGGAGATAAAGAAGGAGAGGGAGAGAGGAAGAGAGGGAGAGGAGGAGGGAGGGAGGGAGGGAGGGAAGGAGAGAGATCCGTACCACCTCAGAACGGTTGGGAAGTTTGTCAGCTGACTGGTGAGGAAGAGTAGTGAGTTGCACAGAACTGTAACTTGCTATTTATCAAAGGCAGGCTTTATTTGTAGTTTATGCTATGTGCCTTTTTAAAAGTACAATAAATTCCTGCCAAAATATACGTAAGTGGAATCCCAAATGCGGGATAGGTAAGATGTGGTTGGGTTACAGTGAGGGCACAGAAACGACCAAGGTCAGCCTCAGTAGTGAAGCTGGCGGGAGGCTAGCTGCTCCATCCAAACCGATCCAGGGGCTAGCTGTGATTCTGCCCCCGGCTGTGCCCGGCTGCTCCGGCCTACAGTATACACTACGGGGGCAAGTCTAGGTCTGTGGCCGGCTGGGAATTCAGTACACCAGCAGCGATTCCAAGATCTCTGAGTAGCTGGTAGGCATTTTTTCTCTTTGCAAAACTCAGAGAGAGATGGGCCCGAAAATTTTGGAAATGCAGGGACTTGCTCTTTGCTTCCCTGGGTCCAAAGAAGGGGTTTACCTATTTCTATTTGGCAGCACTCTTTCTGTAATGTTCCCCAGGCTACCACAGAGATAGAAATTTAGGCTGATCTTGTTAGAGAATGGTTCATCAAACACTTCCAAGATTTTAGTGTAAACACACACACACAGACTTGCTTCATAGATAGAAAATAGTGAGGAAAAGACATGAAAAATGTCTCGAAATCAGGGGTAAAAAATAAGTACGGAAGGGCAACAACCAAACAGGGGTTAACGAGGAACAGCGCCGGCTAGAGACCCTTCCGTGTCCACTGCTGCCACTATGATCCCACACTTGGGGGGGTTGCTCTCTGCAGAAGGGGCTATTCCTTGGGCAATATCCAGAACACCACAAAGAAAGGAAATACGAATACATTTGCATACAAGAAAAAGCTGAAATATGAAGAAGAGATGTAGATATTCCAGTATCTATTCAATAAGAATGCCAAAAATTATTATAAAGAGATAGTGGGGTGATAACAGTTGAATAATAGTCAAGAATTTCCCCAAAATATAGACATCCATGAACTTAAAGAGTCCACTGAATTCCAAAGAAGACAGATTTTAAAAAGCACATCTATAAACATTATGAGGATATTTATGAATAACAAAAGAGAAAAATCTTAAGTCAGAAGGGCAAAAACAAAAGTCTGCAAAAGAACAATAAGATAGATACCCTGTTCTCATAACAAAATAAATTTAGAAATCTGCTACAAAGGTAGCTTCAAACTTCCCCTCTCTTTGGAACCTAAAATACATACATATGAACAGTCCTCATCATATAAAAAGAGAGAAATGACTAAATATTTAAGGGAATGAGAAAATGTGTGCATATAAAAATCTGTAAGATGCAACCATAGCAATATTTAAAGTGACAGTCATAGACTTGGATAAATCTATTGAAAAGTGACAACAGAAGTAGCCTAAAGTAACAGGGTCACAGGGCCTCCAGATGGTAGTTATTAAATACTTTAAAGTAACTATAAGTTACTTTAAGTAAGTGTTCATAAAGATTATTTAAAAAGACTGGGACTTTGGCAGAGAACTAGAAACTGGGGTGGGGAGTAAGAAAGGCCATAGAAAATTTGAATAAGAACCACATATTTCTAGAAACAAGGAAGAGTCGATAACAAAAACTATTTAGAACAGAATGAAAAGACAAACAGATGAATGAAAATTACAGAAATAAAAGCTATATCAGAAAAAAATATCTAGGAAGAAGCAAAGATACACAAAAATATGGGGAGACTAGAAGACAGAACAACATAGAAGGTAAGTAATAAAGCCCTATGTATCTGTAAATGAAATCCTTGGGAGATAGTGAATGGGCAGAAGCAATACCTAAGAAATCATAACTGAGAATTTCCCAAAACCAATAAAAGACATCACTATAGATTCAAAAAGCCCTGTAAACCCCAGAAGGAAAAAGAAAAAGACTCTGCCCAGGTATACCACAGAAAACTGCTAACAATCAAATACAGAAACATTGAAAGGTGCCAGAAAATTTAAAAAGACAGCTTACTTTTAAGTAGCATCAATAAGACTGATAGCTGACCAACAGAAAATACGAAAGCCAGAAGACTTAGAGCAGTATCTTCTTTAAAGTGGCTAGGAGGCATCTGAGTGGCTGAGTCAACTGAGCATCTAACTTTGGCTCAGGTCATGATCTCGCGGTCGTTGAGTTCAAGCCCCACATCAGGCTGTGTGTTGACAGCTGGGAGCTTGAAACCTTCTTCGGATTCTGTGTCTCCCTCCCTCTCTCTCTCTCTCTGCCCCTCCCTTCTCATGCTCTGTCTCTCAAAAATAAAAATATTTAAAAAAAATTAAGGAAAAAAAAATTCCCAAAAGGGAAAGTCCAGGACAGATGGCTTCACTGGTGAATTCTTTACATTTTAGAGAAGAACTAACACCAAACATTTTAGAGAAGAACTAACACCAAACCTTCTCAATCTCTTCCCAAAAATGGAAGAGGAAGGAACACTTCCAATTATATGTTAGCATTCCCGATACCAAAGCCAGACAAGGACACTACAAGAAAAGAAATTACAAAGTGTCAAAAAGAAGAAACTACAAACACAAACTCTAGCCAACAAAAATACCATTCAAAATAAAGGGAAGAGGTTTAGAGGAAAATACCTCAACATAATAAAGACTCCTATATGAAAAATGCACAGCTAACCTCATACTCAATGGTGAAAAAATGAGAGCTTTTCCCTTCAGGTCAGGAACAAGACACGGATGTCCATTCACATCACTTTTATTCAACACAGAACTGGAGGTCCTAGCCCCAGCAACCAGACAAGAAAAAGAATAAAAGACACCCTAATTGGTAAAGAGGAAGAAAAACTTTGACTATTTGCATATGACATGGTATTATATAGAGAACACTCTAAAGTCTCAACCTGAAACTACTAGAATAAGTGAACTCAGTCAGGTTGCAGGATACAAAGTCAACATAGAGAATTCTGTTGCATTTCTATACACTGATAACAAAGTAGCAGAAGAAAAATCAAGAAAACAATTCCATTTACAACTGCACCAAAAATAATAAAACACCTAGGAATAAACTTAATCAAGGACGTAAAAGACCTGTACTCTTAAAACTATAAAACACTGACAAAAGAAACTGAAGACAGACACAAATAAATGGAATGATACTGGGACAGGGAGAACAAATATTGTTAAAAATGTGCATTCTATCCAAAGCCATCTACAGGTTTAATACAATCGCTGTCAAAATAACAACAACAACAGAACTAGAACAAATAACCCTAACTGAACCACAAAGACCCCAAATAGCCAAATCAATCTTGAAAAAGAAGAAAAATGGAGGTATCATAATCTCATAGAACTACCATATGATCCAGTAATTCCAATCTTGGGAATTATCAAAGAGTAAGAAAACACTAATTTGAAAATATCTGTGCCCCCCTATGTTTATTGCAGGAATACTTACAATAGCCAAATTATGGAAGCAGTCCAAGTGGCCATGGAGAGATGAACGAATGGATATAGAAGACGTGGTGGATATACATGTATATGTATACACACACACACATACACACATATGCATATATATGTATATAAAGAGAGAATTATTCAGCCATAAAAAAGAAAGAAATCTTGCTTTTTGCAACAATATGGATGGATCTAGAAGGTATAATGCTAAGTGATGGAAGTCAGAGAAAGACCAATACTATATGACTTCAGTCATATATGGAGTTTAAGAAACAAAATAAACAAAGAAAAAAGAGACAAACAAAAGACAGACTCTTAAATACGGAGAACAAACTAGTGGTTACCAGAGGGAAGGATGAAATAGGTGAAGGGGATCAAGAGTACACATATTGTGATGAACACTGAGTAATGTATACAATTGTTGAATCCTATATTGTATGCCTGAAACTAAAGTAACATATTATATTGGAATTAAAATTTTTTAATAAAATAAAAAATTAAAGGGGAGAATAATCTTTTTGATATTAAAACATATTACAAAGTCACAATTACTAAAAAAAGAGTTAAGAATAGGAAATAAATGGATCAATAAAACAAAAGAGAATGCAAACGCACACCCAATGCATGCATTGTAGGTTCAGGTATACATAAAGCTTCACGAATCAGACGGAAAAGGTAAACTAGTTGGTAACTGGTATTAGGAAAACTGACTCACCACGTGAAAACAAATTAGACCTCTATCTACTACCACTCACAGAAATAAACTCTAGATGAATTAACTACCCAGTGTAATAAGTAAATGTTTAAAAACTACTAGAAGGAATATATACAGGAGGTTATCTCTGTGACCTTGTACAACAGAAGGATTTAAGACCGAAGAGTACAAAGCAAAAAATAGGAACTTTTTGTACATCATTGTCTCTCTCTTACACACGCGCACACACACACAGTTTTATTAAGGAGCACACAGGAATCTCTGTTCATTCAGAATCCAGCACGAGCTCAGCAAGTCCGAGAACCATGAACATATTAGTTCTCATAATTCACAATCTTCAGGCCCCAGAGAAACACTTTCTTTGCCTATGCCCGTGAAAGAGGCGACTTCAGTTAATTACACTATTCTGTTTATTTTATAGGTGCTAGAATCTTCTATTAAACAGTTTGAAGGGCTGGGGGCCGGCTAAAACAATGCTGAGAAGGCTGTAGGTTGTGCTGCTACTGACATTTTTGTTCCCGCTTTAGAACGGAGGTAGAATTTGAGAAACCTAAGTGCTCAAATATGAGAAAAGACATGAATTCACTGTCAAATCCTTCTAGCAGAGCACGAATACAGCTGATTCTTACGTAATGAAGAACTGATTCCTGATAGTGCCAAATGCCCATTTTCTTGCTTCTCTTTGCATTCCAACTTGTGGTTCTAAAACTACTAGCAACTTAGTGAACAACTACAACCACTGTGCATGGTGACTGAGGAATGTTGTGTAGTTCTAAGAGATTTGCGTTATTATTTAATTTGTACACAGGTCAATCTAGACATAAATTGCACGAACATAATATGGATTCTACCATAGCAGAGGGCAAGGAAACAGTAGAATGGTGACTATGTTTATAAAAAATTTAATGAGATTCAATTATTAAAAATTTTCACCATTATTAAAATAATTTTAAGATTCATGCTCTTTAACAATTTGTACTTAATCTTAAGAGAATTTTAATATTTTGAAAATTTTTTAAAAAAAATGTTTTACAGTATTTTGTTTTTATGAAAATATTCTCAAATTAGATTTTGAAAACAATTACATATTGTTTTAGTCCTTAAAAAAATACTGTCCATAGAACACAAAAGTCTTGATTGTAACATATTGATGATTTATCCAAAATTTAAAATTATGGTATATATAACATCTGATTTATATAGATCGATATCTTATTACTTATCCAAAATTCACCAGTCCATCACCAAAGATTGTTAGTTTTCGATATTTTGCCAACATTCAGTCATAAAAATAATAGCTTTACACATACTTGTCTATTTTATTGTGATGAAGGTATATCTGTAAAACTGAAGACTAGAACATTTTATTTCACATTTGAAAAATTGATTATAAAGTTTAAATACTTAAGGTATACTTCAGTGACATCAATTTGTACTCTTTTCCTAGGGCCAGCAACTGTTGGGGCAGCATGCCTGCGGCCTTATGCTTTCCACCTCCACAACTAAAACAATTTGGATTTGAATCTAAAATGTAATTTACAAAGTACTCTGAGACGTGAAATCGCCAGCAAAAATTACTTATGGCCGCGAGGCACAAAAATACTAACAAGATGGTTTAGGGTTTAGTTCCTAGACTGCTTTCCTGCAAGATGTCAACCAAGAAAAATTGATTAGTATTGGTGTCTACGCAGGCCCATTTGAAAGTGAGGAAACTAAACAACCCAGGCACCCGTCCCTCAGTCGCAAGGCTGAACGTATACTGGCCTCAAGAGAGCCGAAAACTTAGTACCACTGATTACACAAGCCAGACATTTGCAACTGAGAGGTTAAGGCTGACTCCAGAAGGAAACAAAAGGGATACACTCAGCTACCAGCACGAGTGACACCCCCCCCCCCCCCCCCGCAGAAAATATCCGTCCCAAGTATCACGCAGCAGAACGGGAACAAGATGACGTAAGACACCCTGCGCAGGGGACCACTTTTCTCGAAGAGTGTGGGGCTGCGTGTCTAACAGGCTTTGAACCCCGATCCACTTAGAGGCAAAGACAGAACCAGCGAGGTGATGAATGCGAACACGCAGGCGGATGAGCGGACTGAAGTTTTAGAAACGACCAGACAGGAGGGGCGCGTACTTTCCCCGCAAAGCTGAACCGAACCGACACCAGCAGCCGAGGACCAATACAAGGTCCCCTCCGGCACCAGCCCGACCGCTCACATTTACAAATGCGAGAGAGACGCCGACCGGGCCGGAGGGGCGGGACGACGGACGGGGGAGACGGGGGCCGGGGAAGGCCGGAGGACGGAGGGTGGGTGACGGGACGGGGCGACGAGGGCTAGGGAAACGTTGACTGGGGGGCGCGGAGGACCCGGGGGGCGGGGGCCGGGGCGCCTGGAGGACGGGAAGGGAGAGAGCACCTTCTCTGAAATGTTAACCCCGGCAAGGTCACCAAGCACCCGTGACGGCATCACCATGGAGTCCAGCACGTGCACCCATTCTATTAAGAGCGGGGCAGGCGGCGTTCAGGAACAAGGCCACAGGGGGCACGGAAGACCAGGAAGCGGGGCAGCGGGGCAGCGGGGCAGCGGGGCCCACGGCTGGCCCGCGCGCAGAACCGGCACCCGCAGGTGGAAGCGCTGCCGGCCCCGCCCCTCGCCCCGGGGGGACCGCGGACCACCCAGCCCAAAGGAGCCGCGCCTGCGGCGGCCGGCACGCCCCCAGCCCGACCCTCCAGCCCCGCCCCGCCCCGCCCCCAGCCCCGCCCGGCCCACCCCGCGATCTGCACGAGGCCCGCACGGCCAGGCCGGGGCCCGCCTCTCCGCCCGGCTGCCGCGCCGCCCCGGCCGTTTCCACAACGGTTCCGCCTCAACCGTCGGGAGAATGGCCGCCCGCCGGCCGCCGGCCGCCAGAGGCCGGCCGGGCGCCGGGGCTTTCTCCACACAGCCCCGCCGCCGGAGGCCGGCCCGGCGCCGGGGGCCTTCTCCACACAGCCCCGCCGCCGGAGAGGACCGCCCCGGGTGCCTGGCTCAACCTGTGACTGGAGGAAGCCTCCGCACCACGCCCAGGGAGCCGCTGTCACTGCCGCCGCCCCGCGTCGCGTCTCCGGCCTCACCAACCGCCTCAGTACCTCACCTCAGAAGGTTGACGGAAAGCGGGAAGCTTCTGTCCAATCGGCGGCCTGTGCGTGCGTCACCCCGTCCAATCAGCGCGGCGCGCGGGCCAGGCTCCGCCCCTCGTACCGGTCACCGGCTCCGGGGTCCTCTGAGGCCAGGGCCAGGGGCGCCGCGGGGGAGGGGACGGCGGCTAGCCTGCCAGGTAGGTGGACTGCTGCGCCAAGACCGCGACCCCACCCCCGCGCTGCCCTCCCCCGGTGTGGACCCGCTCCAGGAGCCCCGACTCGCCTCTACTGGACGCCGGTAGGCCCAGGAGGCCCCGGGCCACCCACCGCCTCGCCGGACGTCAAAGGCTGGACGGGGCCGCAGAGCCTCGGGGTACCAGCTGAACCTGCGAGGGGATGGGGGTGCGACTCCCTGGAGGGAACACACGCTGTGGCCCTCGGAGGACCCCGGAGTCAGGCCAGGAAGGGTCCCACTGGCCCTCGCGTCCCACACCCTGCAGCCTGATTTATCAGGCTGGCCCCCTGCTCCACTCGGCCCCGCCCCCTGAGGCCCCGCCCCGCCGGCCACGCCCCCATTTCATTTCGGGGAAGCAGGAGGTGCCAGGTGCTGAGGTCCTCATTAGTCAAACCGCAGACTCCTGCGTGGCACTGGGGTGAAGCCTTGGGGGGGCGGTACTGAGCACAGCTCAAAACGCGTTTTCGAGCATTTCCATTTGAAAACTGAAATAAGATCAGTGGATGCTTGCTTAAAACATGCAAGGATACAGCAGACCACCACTTCACAATTTAAAGTACTGATTTCTCCTCTTGCTACTTTTTAGCAGAGAGGAAAAAATAATTGTCCTCTGTCTTGTTTCTGGTGCCTGGAAAGCATAAGGATTGTTGAGTAATACCACATGGGAGATCTAAGCGGATCACTTCAGCTTATTTGAATTGTTCTTAAGTAGGTTCTTAGAGTGTGGAGTTAGATGGAAAGAAACTCATCAATCCATCATAATTGGACTTTCAGTTAAATTTAACAAGCACGTATTGGGAACAGCCCACCACAGGGCAGAGCAGGTGTAGGTTTGAATGCTGACTTAGCTGCGTCCCAGCTGTGGGTCTTTCGAAGAATTAGTTAAGCCTCTCTGAGCTTCATTCTCGGCAGCTAAGAAAATAGGGACATGATCTACCAGGTAATTTTCAGAGTTAAATGAAATCAAATACGTGCAGTAGCTACGACTGTGGGCAAGCCAATGAGGAGCCCACGATAAAGGTCAAGTTCCCTTCCCCTACCTGCAAGGCTTGGTACTGGGGGAGGGAAGCCAGGGGACCCAAGGGCACACTCCTCACTCCACACGCAGGATTCAGTAAGCATTGAAAGAGAGGAACAACCATCCCGTGGCCCTAGAGCTCTCTATGTTAGCATCGACCTGGCACAAAGACTGTGTTTCAGTTTCTCAAAGCCCTACACAGCTGTGCTGAAGCTGAGGTACAGTCACACAATTCTTTTTTGGCAAGGCCCTAAAGTCGATAGTGCTTTTGGAAGGATAAAAATTATGTATCACACGATTTAAACAATCAAGAAGTTTCTTAAGTCTTGTTTCTATAATTAGACGGCAAGAAAAACTCTTCAGAAAACAATGTTTGCACATACTTTAATATTTAGGCTTGAGGGAAATCATCTTAAGTGACATTAAAATATGTTTGGGGAGACAACCCCACCATTGCACAATCCACTGCAAAATTTTAACATCTAAGCAATGTAACTGTGTTAGGGTCTGAGAGTTCTCCTTAAGTGGAACTTTATCAACTTCTGTAGCAACTAGGCAGGTCTCTTGAAGGTTTTAAATGTTTAAATGTTGATTTTTTTTTTAAAGGCACGTTGAGGTACATCGAAGATAAAACATTTACTTTCTATTCCATGACCAGAACCTTTTAGGCAAGTGACTGTCGCATGGATAAGATTCTTACATGCCTTTACACAACAATACATTTGGCAGCTCTGACTCTTACACCTGAATGCTCTGGACAATGGTCTTGCATTCTGGGCTGGGGCCAAGGACACAGCAGCCAAGGCTCTCACAGGCCTGCTGACCTAACTGGACGGTTTATTAAACGGCAGGAAATGGAACCAGGCTTCTGTCTTTCTTGCATATCAATTAGTGCACAGTGCTAACAGCCAAAGGTGGTTCACTTTAATTACAATACCTTAAATCAAAATTCAGTGTTGTTATTATCAACAGATACCAAAGAAAGCCATCCCTCTTCTTGGAATTTTAGAAACCCAGAGGTTGCAATTATAAAAACAAGTCGGTTAAGAGACAAAACACATCTTTTACATATTGTTCTGACAAGTGTCAGTAAGTATTCAAAAATGTAGAGTGGATTCATTGGTGACAGCTATCACAGATTAATCCCACTAGTTTCAGCGGTATCAGAACCAAACCTCGCTCGTCTTGGCTGGGCCTTCACACCTCAGTGCCGGCACCTGCTGTCCGAGACCACCACTCAGCACCAAAAGAAATGATCAGCGCCTTGCTGGGAGTTTTAAGTCATTGTGGCATTCAGTAGGGGACAATGGCCTTGACTTCTTGGTTGGAGATTTTAAAAACAAAAGAAAACAAGAAAATGCATTTAACAGTTTAAAAACTGGAGGTGGGGGGAAGCCCCGGACGATGTTAGAAACTCCATCTGAAGGCACAAAGAATAAAGTTGGCAGATAGCTGATAAAACTGGGTGTTTACAAATACAATTTAAAACGATTAAAAAGTATAAACATTTGTGGTATTTTTCCTCTAGGGCTCTGGCTATTGATGGAAACACCTCCCAGTTCCACTTGGAAACCCAACTTCTGCAAGATGACTCCTGGGAATTTTCTGACACTTAAGCAGACATAAAGAGTCACCTCAATCATCAAAAAGGTAATTGTAAAGGGCACTGTGTCCTGAAATTATGCTATAGAGCTGCCTGGAAATTGAAATAACTTAAGGCAGAATTCCTTAAAATGTTTAGGTAGTCTCAAACCTAAACAGAACGGCCTGAGAACATGCAGATACAGAACCGTCAAACACGGAGAAGGAAAACTCACGAAGTGAGCAGACAGACGCCAAGAGAAGGGGCTGTTTTGCTAGTTTAAAAGTTAAGCTTTTTCCTCTTTCTTGGCTCTTGATGTCGGAAACGCACGGCCTAACCAGGGCAGCCTGAACTCCCAGGAATGGTTGTATGATGACTGATGAGGCATAAATTTCTTGCCTATTAATAGTTTCTCACTGTTAGAGGTCTACAGGCTTTGGCAAGCAAAGCTAGTGTCAGGTTTTCCTTGTCCCAGGGCAGAAATGCCCCAAGGAACCACGGTGGGAGTCACACCCTACGTTTACAATGGGCACAAACACACACGACTGACTTCTTTAGCTTGTTAAATCCAGAATGTTCCTGAGAAGGCATCCAGTAATAGTAAAATGTTCCAACATCACAATGATAAATAAATAACAGCTACGTTTACAGAGACCCAATCAGGACACATGCACAAGCCACAGGCCTTTCCAACCAGCGCACCTGCCGGCCCTGCCTGGGCCGCCTCCAAAGGGGCCAGCGCGGCCTTGCACCTCCCCACCCGGCACCCTCCCCCGGCGCATGACACGACTCGGCCTTCTGGCCACCTGGGGCCGCTCCTGAGACCCGGCAACACCGGCGGCTCAAGGACAAGATGGGCAGGGCCGCTTCCCAGGGCCCCAGCAGCGGGAAGGGAGGTCCGAAGACTCTCGCGGGGGTGGCGGGGGGGCGGGTAGGACGCGTCGCCGCCTGGCCCCCGAGTCCCCAGCGGCGGGGCGGCCGCAGAGGGACGCGCTCAGATGAAGTGGATCCAGCTCTCTTCGCACTCCCCGCGAGGCATGTGCAGCGCGTGGTTGCGGCACGTGAGGCTGTAGTCTCGCCCGTGGTTGTTGTCCCAGTACTCGGCGCCGGCCACCCGGTAGCGGAGCGCGAAGTGCACGCGCGAGCCGAGCGCCAGCAGGAAGGGCGGCACCGGGAAGCCGAAGGCGAAGACATCCTCCGTGCCCGCCGCGCCCGCGGGCCCGCGCCACCGGGCCGCCGCCTCGTGCGCGCTGCGCCAGTCTGAGAAGGTGTAGCGCACCGCCACCTGCTTCTCGAAGGCCACGTTGCGCACGCGCACCGTGCCGCTGATGCCCAGGTCCGAGCAGGTGACGCGCTCCAGGCAGATGAGCTGCCGCCCCAGGCGCTCGCCGAAGTCCGCGGCCTCGACGGGAGGCGGGAAGTCGGGCACCAGGCACTGCAGGGTGAACTCCAGGTCCTGGCTGCTGCAGCACAGGTCCGAGTTGATGGCGAGGCGCGACAGCACGTGCAGCGGCACCGACGGGTCTTCGCCCGCGTTGAACACCTTGACCTGCGCCAGCTCCAGGCCCAGCGCGTCGGCGAAGCGCACGCGGAGCTGGCGGCTGCAGCCCGGCCGGCAGGCGGCTCCCGGCGCGCCCCCGGCCTTCTGGCGGCGCTCGGGCGAGCTGGGCAGCGAGCGCGCCCGCCGCAGGATGATGGGCCGGAGCGGGGGGTCGCAGCCGGACGGCTCCGGCGGCGGCGGCGGCGGCGCGCGGCCCGGGCTCCCGGGGGGCCTGCAGGGCCGGGGCCCCGCCGCCGCGCCGCCGTCCAGGTCTGAAAGGCAGCTGAGGCTCCGCGGGGCGGGCTTCCGGGACCCCGGGGACGGCGCCGCCGAGCGGGGACCTCCGGACATGGCCCGGCCGGCCGTCGGGCGACGGGGAGGCGGAACCGAGGGGCGGCCTCCGGACCCCGCGCCCGCTACCTCGGGGTCCCCGCCGGGCCGGAACGGCAGCGTGCAGGGAGTCTCCGGGGCGGGCTGCGCGCCCCCCTCGCCCGCCCACCGCCCCCGAGTCCTGGCGCGGGTCTTCCGCCTCCTCCGGCGACGAGAAAGGAGCTCGTCTGCAGAGACAGGAGTGCTGCTTCTCCGGGGCAGAGGAGGCTTTTCCGGGCGCCCCCGGGAGCGCCGGGGGTCGCCTCCCTTCGGCCGCCTCGGAGCTTCTCGCCGGGGAAGGCTGCGTCCGCGGGGCCGCCCCTCCCACCTTCCCCGCCCGCTGCGTTACTTACATGGCTGCAACTTGTCGGGGCGCAACTTCCCGGCGAGCCTGCGCCCCGCCCCTCGTGACGCCGCCGCGCGCCCGCCCCGCCGGTGGGGCGCAGCCCCGGAGCCCGCCGCGCCGCGCGCCGCCGCCTCCCGGCCGTGCCGCAGCGCGCCGCAGTCCGGCCCCGCGCCCGGCCCCGGGAAGGCCGGCCGACGGCGCCGTCACGTGTCCTCGGCGACCGCGGAGCAGGTCTGATCCGTGTCTGTGTGCATCTGCCCGGCCCCTGCGCCTATCGACCGCAGATCTGTGTCTGCACCGGCGGAGGACGAGGAAAATGCATGCGGCGGGCCCTGGGATTTCTGGGGTACTGGGGGTGGGGTGGGGGTGGACGCAAAAAAGGGGCTTCTCCAGGAGCTGGTCCCCGGGCCAATCTGAAGTCCCTAGGCTCGCCAGCTCTTTGGACGTGTGCACTGCCACCTGGAACCCCGGCCAGACCCAGGGAGCCTCGCTGCGTAGAGGACTGGCGACCTGACCACACGTCACCCACAATGCTTTGCCGCCCGGACCGCCAGCCAGTTAGTTCCCTGGAGGGTGGGGAGGGGGCGGTGCTGCCTCCGTCCGTCTCCTGGCGCCTGGCCCGAGAGGAAGATGTGGGAAGCAGGGGTAATGCCTTGTGATGAATTATGCAGCTGCCCTTAGTCAGCCCCTGGCGCTCGGAAGCAGTTTTGTAGCCAGAGTCTCAGACTTTTCGCTTTGTTCCGAAGCAAGCCTGCGCCATCAGGGAAAGCGGCAGCTTGCTTCCCGCATCTGAGAACTCCGGGAGCCTTCCTTCCCGCTTCCACTCGGTAACTTGAGAAAAAACGCCGCTGCTTACGGTGCAGAGCGTGCCAGGTGACAGGAAGTGGGGAAACGTGGAAGTGCACGTTCCAGACAGCGGTTTGGGGCAGGCGTTGTAGAGGGTCCCTCACTGCCCAGAGGGAGAAAGCAGAAGGAAGCCCAAACTGTTGGAGGAGGGGTGGTAAAGAACCCTTTCTACATCTCAGATGAATCAGGCCTGTTGCTGTGGAAGAAGTCATTAATTGGGAGAGCCTGAAGAGGCACGGATGCTTATGAAAAGTGACACAGCAGCGTTTCAGGAGGAAAACAGAGTCTTCTCTAATCCCGCCTTTTTTCTGTCTTACAGAGGCAGGGGATATTTCGGAAGAAAGTATTCACGTTCCATGCAGGGCACCCTCAGTAGGCCACCCACTGAAAATAAGAAAAAGCATTCTTGATAAGAGTCCCCGGAATTCCACAGAGATAGCACGATGTGATAGGTATTACCACACTGAAGATCTTTTCTAGACTGAGGTGATCGGCAAGGCGGGAGGGTTCGAGGGGAGCCTCCCCAATAGTTTTAGTTCTGTGAGAGCAGGGCTGTGTGCGTTTTCTAGGCTCTCCTGTAATTACTTGTTGACTGAATGAATGAGTCCACATGGGAAACTGGAGTAATCCCGGGCCTCAATTGGCCCCACAAATTTCCTCGAGGTGTTACTTCCAAGGAGACTCTGTGTATGTTCCATTGGCAACATTTATAGTGGTCTGATTTTGCATCTAATACACACCGTGAAAGACAAGCAAGCAAAAAAGATGAAACTATAAACAGAAGCCAATACCCCCCCTCCATTTCAATATTATGCAAATAAATATTTCAATACAAACCAGTGAAAACCAGCCCAGTACTGGTGGAGGGCCATTTGCAATCCATACTTACTGACCACGTTCTGTTGCTTCTAGTTCCGGGGGCTCGGAGAAGTCCTTTCCAAATATAAGAGGAGTAAAGAAGTCACTTCCCCAGCTGTCATCATCTGCCAACAGATTGAGCAAGAATATTTCAAGCAGAATTACAGAAAAGGTGATGTAAATTTTGAGAGTAAATCTTACTTGCTGTGCTGTTTGGGGATGTGTGTGTGTATGTGTGTGTTTTCATGGTATTTATGACTGCATGTCTGTTTTTTAGACAGTCCATCAACCCCTAGATGATGATCAGCCGTGTGATTTTTTCCAGAAAGGGAATAGGGTGAATATATGTCATCAGAAAAGCAGGTAAATAATTTTAATTGCTTTATCTTGCAAATGGCACGTCATATCAGTTCTCCAGACGGGATACGTGTGGCTGGATAAAAAGTGTTTCTGTGGATACGAAATAGGTACTTACGTTTTTGACCCATCAAAAATGAGTGGGCAACGTAGTTTTAAACAGTACTAGTTATTAAAAATTCCAGAGATCATAACTCTGCCACTGTTAGCATGATGTTGGGTAAGCCCCTTAACCACCTTCTATGTTTCCTTTTTTTTTTACAAAAAGGATACTGATAATAAGCTTTTGTTGATAAGCCCTGACAGCGCGAGCAGAAGCTGTAGCAGTATTGGTCATGAGTTCTCAGTAGAGACAACTCCTTTATCCATCTTTCCAATATATATGAGCACACGTTAGCTGTTGGACAGGATTCAACACCCTCTGTATCTATTTAAAAAACAACACATCCTCAGAGGATCCCGCGGTGTGGCAGAGAGCCCTGGGCGAGTCACCTGGAGCTCTCCAGAAAGCAGCTCACCGCACGCTTTCCTTCACCCAAACTGATTTAATGCTCCTGAGAAGTGCTAGGAATCCTCGCGAGATGCTGTGTGTTGGGTAAATAGAGAAGAGACTATTTTCCACTCTGATAGGAGATCACCTGGGAATAAATCCCCTCCGGGGCACTTGTAGCCGAGCTAGTGACCCACGCAGAGTTCATCCCTCCCATTTCCCGCCATTCACAAGAGAGCACGAATCCTCTTTCATTCATACTGTGTTGTAAGGCACCATATGATTTTTTCTCTCTCATTCTGAACACAGTTTTCCTGAATGCACTTCCTATTTGAAAACACTTGACTAAAAGCCTTGGATGTGAGGCACAGGTTGGGTATGCTACACTCTTTCATGTTAAGATTTTATTTATTTATTATTGGAGGGCTCAGTCGGTTGAGTGTCGGACTTCAGCTCAGGTCATGATCTAATGGTTTGTGAGTTCGAGCCCCCTGCGTGGGGTTCTCGGGCTCTCTGCGGTCAGCACAGAGTCTGCTTTGAATCCTCTGTCCCCTTCCATGCTGACCCTCCCCCACTCGCTTTCTCTCACTCTCGAAAATAAATGAAATCATTTTTTAAAAAGATGGTATTATTTATTTTGAGAGAGAGAGAGCACAAGGTGGGGGAGGAGCAAAGGAAGAGAGAATTTCAAGCGGTATCCACGCTGCAGGGCTCAGTCCCACGGCCCTGGGGTCATGACCCGAGCCGAAATCACGAGTGGGTTGCTCAGCCGACTGAGCCACCCAGGCGCCCCTTTCATGCTGATTTTAAGAGGCTCAGGATCACATGAGTCAGGGACTAAGTTCTATACAACCGGCGTCTCCCACCTTGTTTTTACCCCGTTGCAGAAGGCTTGTCAGAGAAAAGCGTAGCCTCTACTCGGCAGTGTCATTGAACAGTTCATCATCGACAGATCGAGAGTTTATGACCGATTTTCTCCAACTGGTAGATTATTTTGTTTTTTGTTTTAATATACACGACTGGTCTAAAATTATAAGCACTTTAAGAACTGCCAGTGTTTTTCATAAGTGATGGTGTCTGACATCAGACAATCCATGCATCCCCTCTGCGCGCCTGTGTCCTGTTTCTTTTTCTTTTTCTGTTTTTTATTTATTTTTGAGAGACGGAGAGAGACAGTGCGAGCAGGGGAGGGTCAGTGAGAGGGAGGCACAGAATCTGAAGCAGCTCCAGGCTCTGACCTGTCAGCACAGAGCCCGACACGGGGCTGGAACCCACAAACCGTGACATCATGACCTGAGCCAAAGCCTGACACTTAACTGACTGGGCCCCCCCAGGTGCCCCACGCTTCTTGAGTGGAGGCCATGTGGCCAGGTGCTCCGTGCACCACCCGCTGGGCAAGGGCCGCGCAGGCCTTCCGGGGGACAGCCGAGTCCCCAGGATTCTTCTTGTTTGTTCAGTCACCGGCAGGCCAGGTCTGGTCCAGTGAACTAAGAATGACAGTTTTATTTCTCAACAGCGATATGAATGCTGGCCGGTCTTGGACTAAAGCGCAATGTTCAAAACCCCCTTCAGGAAAAAGGCCGAGTAAACCCCAGGCGCCCCCGGGGGCCTCCCAGCTGCCGGGGCACAGACTCCGAGAAAGCGTTTCCCCGGAAGGCAAACCCCAAAGGAGCCCCCCGGACCCCGGGTGTCGGGGCGCCTCCGGGAACGAGCTGTTTCTCGACCTCCAGTGCATGAAGACCGGGAAGGCCGACGAGGACGGGGACAGCGCCAGCGACCTGTCGGACTCGGAGAGAGTGCCCGGGCCGCCGTCCGCGCTCGCGCCCCCGGAGCTGCACCTGCGCGCCGAGGAGATCGACGCCGCCGACCAGGACCCCGACCCGGACTCGGACCTGCGCGGCGCGCAGCCCACCTACCGCTACGCGGACTTCCTGCCGGCGCCGTTCAGCTCCTGGGACCTCCGCGACCTGGCCATGCCGCCCGGCGCCGAGCCCAGGCCCGCCGCCCGGGTCGGCGCCGCGGGGCTGCTCGCCAGGTACATCGACAGGCTGCTCCAGCTCGAGTGGCTGCAGATGCAGACCGTCCAGGGCGAGAAGGGGAAGGGCGCCAAGGCCAGGCCGCCCGGCGCGGCGGCGGGGGCTCCGAAAAGCCCGGGCCGAAGCAGGCCGGTGGCCAGCGTCCCGGCGAGGCCTCACCCAGAGGGGGCTCCCCGCCGGCGAGACCTGCAGCACGAGGAAGCCCGGCCGTCCTACTACGCCCTTGACGCCCCCCACAAAGCTCTCCGCGGGGCGCACAGCCGCGGACCCAGTTCTCAGAAGCCAGGCCTCGAGGGCTCGACAGAGGAGCAGAGAAAGAAATGGAGTCAGAGCCCCAGGCTGCGTCCCTGGGACCCTTCCCCCAGGGACAGCGGCGCCGGTGGGGGCGGCGGGGGTGGCGGGGGCGCTTCGGCGCAGGTCGGGGTCCCCCGGGACTTCTGCGGGGCCCCCAGAGCGCCGGCCCACGGGAGCCTGCAGAAGAAGGGCAGTGGCTCTCAGGCCACCACATCCAGTGAGAAGAAACTCAAAACCAATGGGGTGAAGCAGAGCATGTGCAGATTCAAGTAGTTACCCACAGGGTGGATTGCAGACCCGCGGGCACCTAAAGGGAGCGCCCTGGCACAGGTCACAATCTGTGAATTTTAGGACGGTTTTCATGACTGACCTGTAAGTCGTTGACTGGCCCTTTAAGTGCATCCCCACCCTCACCGCAGCCACACTGGGCTTCTTTCCAAAGAAAGGTGTCTTTCCACAAACCTTTCTTTGTCTTGACGGTCTCAGGCAAGTGAGTGCCCTTTAGGTAAAATTTTAACCAAGGTCTGTGCGGTATAAAGAAAACGACAGGGAAGGAGCAGACAGCAGCCGGCCCCCAGCCCAGGGCAGGCAGTAGCTTCAGCTCCTGACTTGCAGCGCGCCTCCATGTAGAACGGAGTGCGCACCGTTCTGCACCGTGTACGATCTGAAACGTTTGAATTTGAGTTCTTGGTGTCCTCTGCTCCAGCGCTAGGAGAGGCTCTTTCTCAAGTCTGGGAGCTTGTCTTTCGAGCGAAGTCATTTATCACTTAGCCTCTTGCTCTTTCCAGACCGTGGAATCTAGTACTTTCATCGTTGTGTCTTTTCTTGAAGGTAGTTTAAATGTCGAGGTGGTGGTGAGGCCACCTTTGGAGTCTTTGTATCTGAGGTTAAAGTCGTGCAAAACTTTGTGCAGCTGTGAGTTATGGGTCTCAGCAGGTCTGCTACTGTTTGTGGGAGAGAAACGTGGCATTTTTGGCACCTAGCGTTTCTGGCATGTATGGCTTCTGGAAGAAGGTGCACGGGAAAACCACGTTTTGGAGTTCGTGCGTCAAACGCCTACAGCCAGACGCACATGGAGCCACACGTGACTGTCACGGTCATTCCATTACTGATCTGAGACCCGGATACGCTGTGGTCTGTAGTCAGCGTAAGGGTCGTTTTACTTTGTAAAAACAGGATTTTATCACCTTGCTTCTGGGCAGAAAAGTGAGGACACATTTCAAGACGGAGCGGGGAGTGGAATAGGAATCCTGGGGATTACTGAGTGTCCTCGGCCCCCGGCCTCTCCTAGATGCTTCTTGTTGACTGCCGTTAAGTGACGCCGCCTGTCCGCACAGTTGTGCTGGGGCACCGCGTTGATGACTGTGGATACCTTTAACCCTTCGGCTGACTGCTGCCTATCCGGTATGCTTCAATGGCCGCAGCTGATTTTATGTCTATTAAATGCTCATTCTCTTTGTTTTCATACACATTGGTTTCAATTTTTTCACTTTTGGGGCAAACTAAAAAGTTGACTCTTATCTTTTGAAAATGCATTCCAGCCTGCAGGCTCCACGGAGCAGCCATTGCATCCAGGACGCTTCCAGTTAATAGCGGAAGGACAGGATGCCTTTGTAAATAAGGTTATGAATGGGCAAAAGTTCACTACTAAGGTCCCGCTTTAAAATCGGACTTTGATAATATTCAACAACATATCCACCTTGTCACGGTCAGTTTTTTCTTCCAAGACTTTATTTCTAGATTTTCACAGATTCCCTCTTAGAGTCTTTATCTCTCACACCACCCTACGGGACAAGGCATGCTCTTAACGCAAAGATCTTGTACCTTTGGATGCGAACAAAGACACGCGTCCGGCGGGCATCCGTTCCCGAGTTCTCGGTGATGCGGTAACTTCGACACTCGGTGTCTGTCTTGTAGTGTGAAAACAGCGCTGTTCCTGCTTCCCCTTTCTGTGCTTCCTGAGCGGCCCCCGCGTGTCCCGTGCCCGCCCTGCTCCTCGTGAGGACAGATGGACGCATCCTTTGTACGCTGTACCTCGTTCACGATCCCTCCTCTGCTCAGATTTTTACGCAGCTTTTGATAACGTTTCAGGGCCGATGAGTCTCGGTCAGCACGTTATACACAGATACGTACTCGGTCGCTGACGTGACGGGCTTCGGGCTGAGTCCCGCCTTCTCTGCTCACGCTCCTGGTGGGCTCCCTTGGACATCCCACAGGGCCAGGGGCTCCGGCTTCTTTGCCTCGCATGTGTTGGAGCCAAAGGCCATCACGATGGAGAAATTTATAGCTGGTGCCTCAGATGCTCCGTTTGCTCCTTGCTGATTGAGTTGGAGTCCGTTGCCGACTTTGGGGAATAGTTCTAATGTCACGTGTTAAGACCATTTTAAAAGGCTGTGAAAGTGACTTCGCCTGTTTATGCCTTTGCCTCCGGTCGATGCTCTTTTCACCAGTATTCTTACAACGGGACGGGAGCGCCAGATGAGCCGCCTGGGTTCACTACAGAACAAAAGCACAATTTGAATTCCGTGGTTTCTGATGCACATCCTGGTCACAGCTCCCTTTTGTAAATGCTGCAGACAGAAGCGTGGCCATTGTCACACAGACGGCGCTGGCACGTGGAGTTGGGACCTCCTCTGGCTGGTCAGGTCTCAGCCACCGGGTGTCCTGCTAGTCTGGGGACATGAGTCATTCATTCAGTATTCAGAGAAGTGCCTCTCATTTCTGGGGAATTGTTTACGTCCATGTTGTGTTTAAACCAATTAAAATAATCCAAGGTAAAAAAAAAACACAAAAGTGTAGAGAAAGTAAGAAGAATTAATTACTTCAGGCTTAGAATCAGTGGAAAACGTAAAGACATACAAACACAAATTGCAAAAGTATATCAGCATTAGCTACAGTTATTGAGATTGAGACTGTTTCTCAAATCTCTAACGGCTGGACTGGCCAAAGTTGTGGAAGTGACTTGTAGGGCGAGGTGGGTGCCCCGGGTCAGCAGAGATTGGGACGTCATTGATCCCACGGCAGCTTCGGGCTGAGGGGAGGAAGTCTTGTGGTGTCCCTTAGGCTGTCAGGTTAGTTTCCAGAGAGACAGAAGAATCTGTACCTTCCATGAGTTAAGTATTGCCTAAGTCCGCTCACTTACTGAGTAATTAAAAATATAGAACTCGAGGCGATACTGGATTTCGAGGTAACAGAGAAGCAGTATTTATTATGTGTTCGTGTGCATGTGCAGAGCTCCATTTCAGATGGCCTGACTCTGTTGGTCATGTTTGTATTTGCTGTTACAATTACTGTCTGCTGGGTTTTGTACATAATAAAACAGAACGTGTCTAAGTTTTTGTGACTCCGGACTTGTCCTTCCTGGAGATCACTTAATCGGTAGGAAATACTGTCTGCATTTTTTGGATGTGGTTTTGTTTTGCTTTTCTTGCAGTTCTCTTCCTGTTTGTCTCTCTTCTCCCTAGTCACCCCACAGAGCCACTGGGGAGGGGACTCTGCCCCCATCCTTTCTTAATCCCGAGCCACGTAAGTGACAACATTACTGGACGTGCCTGAGAAGCACCGCTGGTGGTGCTCTGCGTCCCTCTTCCTCTTAAACCCCCAGAAGGTGCTGACTTCCTGGGGACCCAGCATGGAAATTCAGTAAAACTAACGTGACATGTGACGGAAGGGGCTCACGCATGAGCTTGCACGTCCAGGACTGAGCGCCGGCCGTTTCGGGGAGGGCACCTGGGCGCCGCAGACACTCTGAAAGGCCCTTTGCTCTTTCTCCTAAACTCACGTGTGGCAAGCAGGTGCATACTTTTAACAAATAATTCTGGGAGTGTCAAAACAATTTCAATGGAGAAAATTTTATAGATTTTTCTGGCTTATTTAATGATGCATGAGTCAGGCGGCACCCCATATGGAAAGGAGCCCCAAGGAAGGTGCAAAAGGGAAGGACTTTCACAGCAGAAGCGAGCCGGCACAAGGACGTTGGACGAGGTCACTTTCGCTTCTGGAGTGGCCAAGGTCTACCTGGGCGGATGGCCTCACGAGTGCTGGTCACATGCCTCCTGACTGTCCCGTTTACGATCCTGGTCTGGGAGAGCCCTCGCTGTGAGTAAAGCTGGGTTCGGTGACAGGCCCGTGGTCTTGTTACCAGGGGGTTTAAAAATAATTTTGGTGGTTTGAAAATTAACCATGTTGGAAATTTTAAGTCCTACATTTCTGCATAAGGTGGTAGATGGTTTTCAGATGGTGCCGTGTTATCCCCACGAGATGGCAGCTCAACCTCCGGATCTGAAACCACCTTGGTCTACTGTCCCCCTGTTTGGTGGCCTCAACACCTTAAAACAACTCGATCAAGCCTAGAATAATGCTCAGCGAAATAATGTAGAGAAGTAACTTGTAAAAATCTTCACAGAGTGCTGGTTCAAAATATACGACTCAAATAGCCCTGTCCTTAGAAATTTGATGTTTAAGGAGTTAACTCGATAACACTGGGAAAACATACACCATGGACCAGTTGTGAATACAGCTGTCCTCGCCCGGATGGTAGAGGAAAGTCGTGTACGTTTCTCTGTAGGTCACACTCAGCCCCTGCGGACTCAGGCCGGCTCCGCAAACCGCGGGCCCTTCCTCAAACCTGCTGACCGTGACGGGGTTCCGCACACGCCACCCGACACGTGACGTCTGGCGTGCCGACTTCCTCGAGCCAGAGCACTTGAGAAACAACAAATCGAAGGAAAAGACTCTCCCCTTCCTTTCTCTTCAAAGCAGGAGAGGAAATTCCCATGGGAGAGACCTCCTCCCTGCACCAGAGAGGAAGTACCTCGCCACCCTCAGGGATGAGAAGTTGGGGTGAGAGAATGCTACACATGTTTTGTTTGTTAAAATGACCCTGATCTGGGCGCCGGGGGGACTCAGTTGGTTCAGCGCCTGACTTTGATTCAGGTCATAATCTTGCAGTTCCTGAGTTCGAGCCCCACGTGGGGCTCTGTACTGACAGCTCAGAGCCTGGAGCTGCTTCGGATTCTGTGTCTCCCTCTCTCTCTGCCCCTCCCCCGCTTGCCCTCCATTTCTCTCTCTCAAAGATAAATATTTAAAAAATATTTTTTTAAATAAAATGACCCTTCTCTTCCTTAGCCTCCCCACATGGTTTCCTGCATCCCAACACCAAAGCAGGTAACTATGGCCACTTCTTTGGGTCTCTCCTTAGCTTGTCCGTGTCACGTAAAATGTGTATTCCAGAATTTGCCTGCTTTTGTCCCTCTGATCTGTCTCATGTCAGCTTAATCCTCAGGACCAGCCAAAAAGGACCCTAAGAGGGTACAGAGAAGCTGAGTTCGCCACCCCAAAGTACCCCTCTTTCACAGAAGGATTATTTTAGGCTGATTATATTTCAGAAGCAGCACCCACACAGGAGAAGCTCTGAAAACGGAGCAGAAGTTACCCTTTTGTAAGAGACACGTTGGGGAGATGTCCATCTGTAAGGGTGCCTCCCTCCTGTACCAGGAAGAGAATGAGGAAGTCTTTAGAAACACTTATCAATTCTTATCTCATTAGGGCCTGGACTTAACTCTGCAAAACAACCATAGCCATTTATTATGCTTTCCTAGGAACGTCACACCAGTGGCCCCCCCCTCCACCCCGATATCTTTTATCTTTAGCTGGAGGTGATATTTAAGGCATCAGCGTGATCTCATGGTCTGTGAGTTCGAGCCCTGAGTCAGGCTCTGTGCAGCCAGTGTGGAGCCTGGAGCCTGCTTCAGATTCTGTGTCTCTCTCTCTCTCTGCCCCTGCCTAGCTCACGCTGTCTCTCTCTCTCCTTCAAAAATAAATAAACATTAAATAAAAAGTCTGCAAATTTGAAATGACTGCTGTGACCACACGACCTGAGCTATCTCTCTGCTCAAGAGTAGGTCACTAGGTGGCTTGGTTTGGCCTCTGATAAGCTGTGGGGCAAGCGAGTGTTAAGGAACTGAGATTTCTTAGAACACGTCCGCCTTACGCACACTTCCCTTACATTCATGCACCTTCGGCTTTTATTTTTTTAGAGTGTGAACATTGTATTTTAGTTTTATTTATTTTGAGAGAGAGCGAGAGAGAGCGAGAGCGAGCAAGCAGGGGGAGGGGCAGAGAGAGGGAAGAAGAGAGAGAGAATCCCGAGCAGGCTCTGCGCTATCAGCACAGAGCCCAATGCGGGGTTTGAACCCACAGACAGTGAGATCATGACCTGAACTGAAGTCAACAGTCAGACGCCCCCAGGTGCCCCTACACCTCTGCGTTTAAACCCAGGAGTGAGACCCTCACTCTGCCCTCAGCCGGCCTTCCCGCGGCCTTCACCACGCTGGCCGCGTTTACAAGAGGCACCGCTGCCCGTCACCAAGCTTGTCCTCCCGACTCCTGTCTCACAATATTCCCGTCCCAGCACCCTAAGGAGAAGGCCAAGGAAGGCTCTGCTTTTGTCCTGTGCTGCCCTGTTTTCCAAATCCTGGAATGAAATGCTGTTTACTTACAGGCCTTACACAATAATGAGAGGAACGGTCGGCCTCCCAAGTTGGGTTGAAGATGTTCTAATTAAAGGAAGTATGTTTTTTTTCCCCTCAGCAGGACAGTTTTGATGTGGGAGGAGACAAGAAATAGCTCCAACTTTCTCTCTTCTTTCCTGAAAAGGCACACAAATATTTACAAAAATCACTGAAAAAAAAAAAGAGCTCAGTACATCTACCATCAGCACAATTAGTATAAAATACACTTGCAAATGCGAGAAACGCTTCAATCTGTGCTATTTGGCAGCGTTTCTAACCCCCTCCCCCATCTACAACTGCTAGTTGAACAAACGGGCAGGAGACGGAACTTCCTCCAGGGAGAGGTTCTGGCCCGTCCCTGGTGGCTGACAAAATGCTGAAACAGAGGCACCACGCTCTCGTCAGCCCGTGTGGCTCCGAACGAAAGCATCAACATAGGACAGACAAAAGTGACTCAGTCCCTCACAGCGAATCAGGAAAACAAGTGACGGATTATTTATTCTCACGTGACGTCTACTCTTGGCTCCCACACGCGCAGGTACTGGGTACGGTGTTAACTACACAATATTAGGAGGCTCAGAGCGCACTTAATATGAGTCACATTTTGCAGGGCTGGAGTCAGACTCTCTTGTCTGACATTCTCCCCCAACACCGTGTTATAAAAACCTCCAAACATCCAGAGGAGTTGAGAGGCCTGCACACTGAACGCCTAACGCTCACTGCGTAGGTGCCACAGCTCACAGCCCGGTCCCTGCCTTGCGCCCCCCACCCGCCTGCCTCCTCCCAGCGCCTGCCGCCCTCCGGTTTGCACCTGCCTCTGGCCCCTCGCCAGTGCGTCCGCGTCACTGGTTTCGGGAGCACTGGTCATTCTTTGCGGCAGGGCCGGGCTGGGGACCAGTTCCCCGTGACTGGGGACACCGCCCTTCCCTGGGGTTTTTGTTATTGTCTATTTCGTTCCTTAACTCTACTCGAGACTATTCCAAGACTTGTGACTTTGAAGAAACAGGACCTTGAACTGAGAATTCTTTGACGGGAAAATAAATTTTATCTGAGAGGACTTTCATGGAAAAGTGCCAACCTCGGGGAGGCCTAACCAGGAGCCATTTAATTTGTTCTGAATCTGAGTTTTACTTATTTATTTATTTTTGAGAGAGAGAGAGGAGGGGGAGGGGAAGAGAGAAAGAGAGAGACAGAGAGAGAGAATCCCAAGCAAGTTCCACACTCGGCAAGGAGCCCGACACGAGGCTTGAACCCAGGCTGCTGGGATCATGACCTGAGCCAAAATCAAGAGTCAGAGGCTCAGCTGACTGAGCCGCCCAGGTGCCCCTGATTCTGACTTGACAGCAGGCTGTGTGAGCCCCTCAGCTCCGTGGGGCCTCTTCCCCAGGCCCCCAGCGTGGGGCATTGACATGACAGTCCACTCTACCCCCCAGCCGGCCTCCTGGTTAGCAGGTGAGCAGCCAGGGCTGGCGGCAGGAGGTGATGTCGGCCACGCGTCCCGTCTCCTCGCTGGGCACAGGGCCTGGTCAGCCACACCCCTGTCCCCGCAGCACCGGGATGGGGTGCCCGGCCTGCAGTGACTCCATTCACTGGGAACACCCCACCCGCTGATTTCCCCAGATGGAAAGAAAGCTTCCCATCCCTCCCTGGTGTGAGGCAAGCCAAAGGCAGCTGACCCCCTGCCCGTGACCCCTCATGTCCGTCACAGGGAGCAGGGGGAGGGAGGAGGCTGGAGGGATGGCGGGACCAGTCCCGCTGTCATTTTTTAGAGTCCTGAAGTGTCTGGTCTTAATTGTTGGGCTCTCTGTCTAGAATGCCATGAATGTAACACTTCCTTGTCTGCAGTCCAGGGTCCTACTCGCCAATTCCAGGGCAAGCAGAGACCTTCCGTGCCACATGCTTCTCTCTGCAGAGACGGAGAAGGGACATATTTAAGCTGCCTTCACCAAGTACCCTGAAAATGAACCCTGGCGGTGTGGGAACCTTGACTGACGTGGATAAATTCAAGACCAAGCCAGCCACACTCATAGTGTGCTTATCATTATAAAAAATGCTGAGAGGTGCCCAGGGGGCTCAGTCTGTCAAGCAGCCGACGCCGGCTCAGGTGATGACCTCGTGGTTCGTGGGTTCGAGCCCCGCGTCGGGCTCTGTGCTGATGGCTGGGAACCTGCTTCGGATCCTCCATCACGCTCCCTTTCTGCCCCTCCCCCTCTCTCAAAAATAAATACTTAAAATATTTTTTTTAATGCTGAGAACTTGTGCTGGGTTGGGCATCCCTTGAACACCCCAAGGTGAGACTGTGAAGTCCAGATAATTCGTTGTGGCTCCTTCCTTCCTTTTCACCCTCCTGCACCTTTAGCTTTCAACCCCATTTCATTCAGCAGTGTCCATTGGTCTGGAGGCTGCCACCGTGTGGCTGCAGAGCATTACTGCACCTGTGAGGACACAGGTGCTCTAGACGGGTCTTCTCTGCAGTCACAGAGCCTCAGGACGGAAAGGGAATTTTGACACCGTCTAGTTCTGACTCACTGGGGACATGTGGCAGGTGAAGCCCAGCGTCACTCAACCCAAATGAGAGGAGGGACACCTTATGGGAAACTGGCATGTTCAGGTATTTTTAAATGTTTGAGGATGTTGAAAATGTGGCTGTTTCTAATACATTAAAATACCAGTTTCTTTCAAATGAAAGCAAACATAAAAGTAGAATCCGTCACGAGCAGCCCCCAGCCCCTCCCCAGCCCCTGGGGGTCGGCACGCTGTCTTTCTGGCTCTCTGTTACCTCCCTCAGCATTATCCCCGCAAAGGGCTGCTCAGCTCGTGTCTTCCGTTTCTCCCCCAAACATTCCACATGGTTTAGCTTTTCCGGTCTATAAATTCTGAATTAATGATTCTAACTCAATCAAAAGTTCAGTAGAATAAAAATACCCAGTTTGAAAATAAGCATGAATTTATAAATTCGATAATTGTTATTCTGTTTCTATTTATGCGGGGGGAGGGGTGAATATTTACAGACCTTAAAATCGCACTTGGTAGTCTTTTCAACAGTAAGCTGTTGTTTTGGATTAAGATAGTATGGACTAGTCACATTATAATATTCAACAGCATCTCACAGAGCCATGAATGGCCAGGAAGAAGGGCTTCCTTCTCCATCTGCCAAAGAACTGTTCGCTGTTTTAAAGACGGTGTTGTGGTAATGAGGTGCTAGAGTACGATGATCGGGTTAACAGATCTCCGAGTTCACTTAAAACTCAGTCATCGCAGCCTTGGTGTGGCTTGGGTAGAGCCCTGACCTGCGCCTTTCTGGCTGGTAGTCTAGTGCAAAACCCTCCGTTGGGCCCAGGGCCCCTGCCCATAGGGCGTCTCTCTCCATCTCTCTTTCTTCCTTCAACCCTAAAGTCGCAGAGTCAGCTAAGCTTAGCGGAGACGTTGGTAGAAAAGGTCTGTAAACCACGGCACCCTGAGGCACGGCTGGGAAAAAGACGGCTGGTGCTTTGGAAAGTGGAAGGTGTTTGCACGTCCTGCCTCCCTTCATAAGGTCAGTCCTTCTCGGAGCCTCTTGCGCTGCTTCGGATCCAAAGCCCAGGGGCCGTAGGAAACTGTCACTGAAATATCCTGCTTCAGAGAGCAATCATGACCATCGATAGAACTCCCCTATGACCCAGAAATAGCACTGCTGGGGATCTACCCAGGGGATACAGAAGTGCTGATGCACAGGAGCACATGTACCCCAATGTTCATAGCGGCACTTTCTACAATAGCCAAATCATGGCAAGAGCCTAAATGTCCATCAATGGACGAATGGATCAAGAAGATGTGGTATATATACACAATGGAGTACTACATGGCAATGAGAAAGAATGACATCTGTCCATTTGTAGCAAGGTGGATGGACCTCGAGGGTGTCATGCTAAGCGAAGTAAGTCAGGCAGAGGACAGATACCATATGTTTGCACTCATAGGTCTAACAGGAGAAACCTAACAGAGGACCTTGGGGAGGGGAAGGGTGTGATGGTCATGAGGAGGGGGCACTTGTGGGGAGAAGCACTGGGTGTTATATGGAAACCAATTTGACAATAAACTATTATTTAAAGAAAAAGAAAGAAAGAAAAGAAAGCAATCACGAGACATTCCCTTGGAACTAAAGACAAACGAACTGACCACAGGTGCTGGTTTCATGTTCCTCAAGCAAAACTAATCCCCTGGGGTTGGGGCGCAGCCGGGCTTCTGCGCCCGTGACCCAGCAGGCAACTGTGTGTGTGTGTGTGTGTGTGTGTGTGTGTGTGTGTGTGAGGCAGGGCGGCTCCTTCCCCTCCACTCCCTTCCCGGGAACTTGATTGTCATCGAGAGGGTAAAGCTTAAGGCCCAGCCCAGCCCACTGGCTCTGATAAATAGAGGAAGAGGGAGAGGAGATGAGACTTTCTGGGACCAAGTGCCCCCAGAGTGGCAGGAGGACCAGGCTGAGAAGGAAGGTACCAGGACCAGAGACTCAGGGGGACCGGCGGTGGCCTGCCTGCATCCCCACTTGGACATGGGCTCCGGGACCCGCCCCTTGTGGCCACTTCTTCCGGTGCTGCTGCTGCTGCTGCTGCTGCTGCTACAGGTGAGCCTGGCGGGTGCTCAGGACCTGCGGGGAGGGGCGCCTGGGGGCTCCGTCGGTTGGACTGGGCGTCTGACTTCAGCTCAGGTCATAATCTCACCGCTTGTGGGTTCGAGCCCCGTGTTGGGCTCTGTGCTGACAGTTCGGTGCCAGGACCCTGCTTCAGATTCTGTGTCTCCCTCTCTCTCTGCCCCCCCCCCAAAAAATGAATAAGTGTTAAAAAAAAAAAAAAGCACCTGGACAGGGATCCGTGCGCGGCAGGACTGAAGGCACAGCTCACGGTGGCCGTGCCCCGGCTCTGGTGACAGGCGGGCAGAGGAGCCGAGGAGAGCCCTCTGGCCAAGCCCTGTGAGGAGGGCAGCTGCCCGGGGTGCCCGGGGGGGCTGCACACCTGCCGGGAGGCCTTGGCAGCCAGGCTCCCGAATGTACACGAAGGAGGGGTTGGTTTGGGGTCACAGCCTGTTTGGGGCAGTGGCGGGGACATGCTGAGGTGTGGCCGCATCTTATGGCGGGTTTAAACAGTACTCAGCATTTTTTCTTAGATCTGTGTCAGCCCAGCTTCCCAGGGCCCCCTCACGCCTCATCGAAGCCTGAGAAAACCTCAGCTAATCCCCGCGCCCCCACCCCTGCCCCCAGCACAAACGGAAATACAAACAAACGGCATTGGGGTTAGAGGTTAGAGAGCACCGGGGCTTGCTGGATTTGTACTCCCCCTGGGCGACTTACTGTCGGGTCCCGTGTCCTTACGCCTGCCCGGGGCCCTGTGCAGGTGGCCGGGGGCGCGGCGAGGCTCTGTGCAGAGCTCTCCCTTAGGAGCTGGCCTGGGCCTGTGGTGCGTCTGATGGCGTCGCCCAGCATCCCAGGCCGGCTTGTCCACTTCTGGCCGGGGATCTGGGCTGACCACTTGGCCTCGGTCCTCACCTTGGGTCAAGCTGGACGCTTCTCAGTCCTTGCAGACCCACCAAGGCCTGAGGCCTCTCCTAGAGGCTCCGACTGAGCTGGTCCGGGGTCGGGGGTGGCCTGGCCCTTAAGGCTTTAACTTGATCTTGTTAAGCCTCATTTTCTTTACCTGAAAATGGAGCGAATGTTTGCTCTCCCCGCCCTGGTGACCGGAAGAGTGAATGAGGGCACGGCTTGGCCGGCGCGCCCGCCCATCTCTGTCCCTCGGATTTGCCGGCCACGGGGACACGGTTGGCGAAATGCATCCATCGCCTGCGCTGCAGCTGTTTGCTGGACACTTGCTCTGGGCCGGGTGTGGGGGTGAGCCCGGGAACAAGACGGGGGGACGGAGACCCCGTGTGCGGTTCCGGGGTGTCTGCTTCTGACGCGGCGCCTGCTCAGCCCCAGCTGCGCGGTGTTGAGGGTTTTCTAGGTGCCTCGCTGCCCCGTCCGGCTGTGAGCGTTCTTAGTCAGACGTGCTCTCCATTTATCTCCCGTGCTTTGTTGACTCCTGTCACACAGCCTGTTTTCATCATCAAGACCAGTCTCCATCTTTCTCTTGCCCTGCCCTTGCCCCTAACCGGTCTCAGCAGAAAACAGAGGTGTGTTTTCCTCGTCTCGGTCGCATTAGCACGGAGCCCAAGCAAGTTAGTTCACGTCCAAGGGCGTGTCGAGTCGGGGTGGGCAGCGGGGGATGGGCCGCGGGTAGTAATTCAGTGTTTGTTGAAAGCAGCTTTCCACTGATTCCGGGGGGTCCAGAAGGTGCTGCGGTGGGAATCAGGGGGTTTTAGCAACCTCCATTCTGGGCGCGTAACGGGGCAAAGAGCTTTCCGGCCAGTGGTGCTCAGTTGTTTTCTGAATTGGCCATAGGTAACCCAATTCCTTCCCACTCCTCTCTTGTCCGCCCAGGTTGGCTGACGGCCATCTCTGACATCCAAAACAGGTGCCCAGTGCCCCTCTCTGGTCTCCAAGTGTAAAGCTAGTGCCCGCCCTGAGGGGCACTGCTATGTCTCCAGCGATTTTCCTCTGAACCACCCCCCCGCCCCCATAAAGCAGATGATGAGTTGGGGGTTCCTTGCAGGTTTTCACCTTCGCTCCAGATTCAGTGAGTCCTGCCCCCTCCTCTTAGGTAATCTCTGGTCCCGAGGACTCCGGAGTCCTCAGGTCTGGGCTGTGGCCGGCTCCCCAGAGCAGAGAGGCGGGAGGGTCTGAGAGAATGAAGTTGGACACGAGCAGAGTCTGTGATATTGTGGCTGCTATTTCTTAATCTGGGAAATTCTACGTCGGGTTATCTTTCCAAAGCTCTCAGCATTAATGGTCTGCCAGATGCGTTTGCTAAGCCCCTCATTCAAGAACAACAGTTAGTGGACGGTAGAGGTGAGGGACAGGGAGGCAGGGCTGAAGCCGGGCACTTGGCAGGGACAGAGCAGGCTGGGCTCCGTCCGCAGAGCGCTGGGGAGCCGGTGACACTACAAGGTCTGCACTTTTAAAGATCACCTGTGCTTCTGCGCGGAGAATGCGCTCGGGAAGCGCGTTAATCTCCGGGGCGCCGTGGCAGAGTGCCCCACGCTGGATGGCTCCCAGCCACCGACGTGGCCGGCGTGACGCGTGCTTCGGGACACCGTGCTGCATACCGGAAAGTCGTCAGGAGAGCAAATCCTCCGAGTTCTCATACGGGAAAGAGAACCCCGTAACCCTGTGTGGCGACAGGTGTTAACGAGGCTTGTGGTGGTGATCATGTCGCAAGGTTACAAAAATCAAACCGTTCTGCTGCAGGCCTGCAGCTAGTGTAGTGGTGTCGGCCAAGTATACCTCGATTTAAAATGATTCTCCTTGAATGCAAATTTGCAATGAAAAATAAAGTATTTTCAGAGCCCCTGGGTGGCTCAGTCCGTTAAGCGTCTGACCCTTGATTTTGGCTCAGGTCATGATCTCATGGTTCCTGGAATTGAGCCCCGCATCCGGCTCTGAGCTGACAATGTGGAATCTGCTTGGCATTCTCTCTCCCTCTCTCTCTGCCCCCGCCCTGATCATATTCTCTCTCTTTCTGTCTCTCTCTCTGAAAATAAATAAATAAATATTTAAAAAAAGACAGAGTTTCAGGATTTCCATGCAGGCATCTTAGCTCCTTAGTGACCTCTGCAGACACAAAGCCTCCGTATACCCGGAGCATTTCCCCCCAGTGACGCCAGGCGCTCAGCCAGGCCGACCCGAACAACCCCCGTCCCATGGCCCCGGGCCCAGCACCGCCTCTCACATGATTTGTGCGTGACCCTTGCAGTCAAATGCCTACCACACAGCGTTAGCCGGGTGCTGTAGCCAGACACCAGCCTCCAGAAAGTGTCCCCCCCACCACATTCTAGAAACACTATGTAAATCTTTTTTTATGTGTTTTTTAAGTTTACATATTTTGAGAGAGACAGAGACAGTGTGAGTAGGGGAGGGGCAGAGAGAGAGAGGGAGAGAGAGAGAATCCCAAGCAGGCTCTGCACTGTTAACACAGAGCCCGATGTAGGGCTCAGACTCACAAAACAGTGAGATCATGACCTGAACCGAGATTAAGAGTCAGATGCTGAACCGACTGAGCCCCCCACGAGCCCCCACTGTGTAAATCTTGGAAACGGCATCCTCTTTGGACCAACTGCCTAAAATTGGCAGGGATGGGAAATATAATAAGCGCACTTATAAAATCATTCCAGCAACTATAACTGTTTCTGGTCCTCCCATGTCCCCCGGACGAGATGGCACAGTTCACCAGACACGTGACATGGAGAGGACGTGGCTGAGGCGTCTCCCACTGGCGAGTGACTTGAAGGCACAGAGCTTTCCCGTGGAGACGGCCCTTAAAGGCACCTTGTCCCCAACCCCACTTACAGGAGGGGAAACTGAGGCCAGCGATGAGGCGAAACCTCAAGATACTTCTTGTTAGTTGCCTGGTCCCCCTGGAAATAGGCCTGTTTTAGAAGCAGAATGAATTTCTTCATTCTTTTGCAAGAACTGTAGTTTTCTCCATTTGAAAATGGTATGTCTGGTTAGGCCCTTAATTTAAAACTACCAACGCGAATCAAGAAAGAAGCATTCGTTGTCTGACCTAATCAACGCTTGAGATTTTGGAACTCCCGAGAACTTAAAAATTCTCCTTTACGTGCAGCAGAATGTAGTCTGCAGCAGGAACCAGCCATTGTTACCGTCTTTGGCATTAACGGAACAAGACAAGGCAGTGATGCCCGGCCCCCAGGAGGAGGGTGGCTGTGTCCATGGGACACAAGAAGAAGGTGTCTTATGCCCCTGACACAGGCAGCGGGGTGCAGTGCACCAGAGACGGCCCCTACAGGGTGCAAGGCCACAGGGGGCTGAGGGTCACTCGCGCGGTCCCGGAGCCTTAGGTACAAACCCCAGAGCAGCGGCCCTCAGAAAGCCTTCACCGCGTCAGCGCTCCTGAGCCCCAAGGAGCCGGGGCTTGTGTGGCTCGTATTCACTAGGACTTAGCACGTTAGCACACTGGGAAGTTGTAAGCACTTCTCAGTTCATTAACGATAATAATAAACCCAGTACATGTAAGGATTAAGTCATATGCTTCTGTGAAAAATAACCATGTTTATAAAAGTTCCATTTAGCTTTAAGAGTGGCACTCTTTTATATATTAAAAAAAATTTTTTTAATGTTTATTTTTGAGGAGAAAGAGAGAGAGAGAGACAGAATGAGTGGGGGAGGGGCAGAGAGAGAAGGAGACACAGAATCCAAAGCAGCTCCAGGCTCCGAGCTGTCAGCACAGAGTCCCATGCAGGGCTCGAACTCATGAACCACGAGATCATGATCTGAGCTGAAGTCCGATGCTTAACTGGCTGAGCCACCCAGGCGCCCCACTGTTTTATATTTTTGCAGATCTCTTGCTCTAAAAGAAGACAGCCAGATTCTCCTCTCTGAGTCTGCAGTCTATTGTAAATGTTGTTTAGGTGAGAGACACGAAGGAGTTCTGGCCTCACACGGGCGCTTTTGGAGAGGGAGGGGTATTGGAATAGCCTTGAACGGGCACCGTGGACACCTTCTTGGGCAACTACACCCGATGGCAAAGTGGAATTTCTTACAGTCCTCGCCGTGCGGGATCTGACCACAGGCTAGGAAACTCACCCTGCTCTGTGACATTAAAGCGTGCCTCTCGGGGCCTTTGGACGACGCGAGCGTGTGAGTTTGGAGTGTCACGCATTAATCATTAGAAAACTCTTGGCTCCTCGAGTTATGCAGATCTTCCAAAAGTTGACCTGCGCCATTCTACAAAATCAGAAAATCACATTCTTTAACATCTCCACCGGTGTCAGAAAGCTCTCGTGGGTGTTGGGAAGCTGCGAAGCCCATTGTGGCAACACAAGTTCTCCAGAATTCTGATTTTTGCTTGAAAGCTTACGTTTATCACCAGCAACCTGACACCAGCCACTGTTTCCCTTGAAGTGACAGGCTCGTGTTCACCATCAGGGGGCTGTCTGCCGAGGGCCCGATCCTGGACAACACGGCTCATCAGTCGCTGTTTCGAGTCAAACGCTCTTCCATAAAAGAGTGGCCGGTTCAGAGCCTGATGCGGGGCTCGAACCACGACCTGGGAGGTCATGGCCTGAGCCGAAGTCAGTTGTGTAACTGGTGAGCCGCCAGGCGCCCCATGACCACACGCACACTTTCTTGGGGACGCTCTCCTCCGATGTGTGTGTTTCTCGCCTAGTCACGCAGGTGCCAAAAACACGTGTGTTCACACACTGCAGGGACGTTAACGTCTTTGCTGCTTTGTCCACATGCTCCAGCGACTTCAGCAGTCACGTGATTCATTCTTAAATGCAACAGGCTTCTTCCTTCCTTCTTTTTCTTCCTGTGCACGCGTGTCGCTGGAGATACGGCGGGAGACGCTGGTGTGCTGGCCTCCTCGGCGCCGAGGCTGTGCGGTTTGTCCCATCAGTGCAAATGTCCGACAGGAAGACAGGCAAACGCCGCCCTAGAGGTATTAGGGAAGCATGTGGGCTGTGACCTCTGTCGGAAGCGTTAACACTGGGCAGGGAGAGACGAGGGACCTGGGGAGGCGGCCCGCGGCTGCCCGTGGGAGGCTGACGAAGCAGTAGGTTTGGGAGGAAAAAGAGGATAAACATATGCCTCCCCTGCCTGGGCTCGACGCCTTGCACGGAGTCTCACAAACTTTCAGATGAGGCCCCAGTAGAAGGTCAGGGACAAAAGTCCTCAGCAGCTCCCCAGTCGGGACCCTCCCTCTTCAGAGCTCTGCACGTTCCCTCAGTAACCTCTGTCACTCCGCTCGTGCTCTGCTGTCTGCGAGATTCGTTCTTTGACCCAGTGAGACGAAGACCGCCTCTCCCCACCTCCTGTAAGAGGGACCCCGGTGCGCCCCACTTTCAGAACTGCCACTCGGGAGAAATCTTTGCTATGCATGTGGGTGTTTATTACTACAGCGTCTTTTTTTTTTTTTTGTAATAACAAACAACTGGAAAAAATCTAAATGACCGTCCCCGGGAGAATGAATAAATAGATGTGTCTGTTCACACAGTGGCAGTGAGCGGATGAGAGCCACACATGCCAGCGCACACGTGCTCCTTCTGTGTTGGTTCCGGCAACTTCCACACGGTCCGTCTTATGTCAACACCCGCTGCACCTGTGCGGTTTTGTGCGTGTGGGGGGGGGCAGTTTGTTGAGATGTAAATTATAAATAAATAATTCCCAATTGTAAATCATTATATAAATGAAAAGTACCGAGTTCTATTATTTTATTGATTCTTACAAGATGAAGTCTAAAAATAAGGGAAAAAAGGGAAAACCAGGCAAAGGCCCAGTTGGATCTCTCCACCACTGAACATTTGGTGTTTCCACGTGACACATCAACACGTCTTTGCTCATCTGGGATGGACAGTGTGACCTCCCGCATTAGGGCCGTGGACTTCGCCAGTGTCGGCCATACTCTGTGCGAATCCTTTCGCTTAGTTTCCCTCCGGTTGCAGACGAACGTGGTAATTCTGAACTGAGATGAGAAGTGCAAGAAATTGCATTGATCGAAATGACATCAAGTTCTTTTCCTTCCTCTCCTCCTTCCGGAAGACGTGTGTGACTGCCGGCAGGTCCTGATCAGTATATCCCCTACTAATTCATGCCATTTTTATTTTTAAGGTCAACAGCGCCAACAGCTTCCGGCAAGAAAATGATGATCTTGCTGACCAAACAAAGGTGCGGTTTGGAATTCCCTTTCTTCCTAAGCCACGTGAGACCACACTTGACTCAGAGACTCCATTGCAATTTCAAGGTTTTTAGTTCCTGGTCGATAGTCAGTTTGCAGAAAATAAATTAGTAACTTCATGTTGCCTTTTGGAATCTTCAGGGACTCCCGGAGAACTGCAGGAGATGCTTGTACGTCTGCTAGGACAGGAACAGTCTGTGGACATCAGAAATCAGCCGAAGAGGCAGCCCAGAGCTTTGTCCACACTATTCTCTTCTTTATGGAATTAAAACATATTGACCTTAGCATTCTCCAGCCCGTGAGCTTTGGACAGTCCAGGGACGCAACCACACCCCCCAATCACCTTTGTCATGAGCTCATATTGCCTTATAAATATCTCCTTCCTGTCTCGTGATCGACTCGCTTTCTAATTGAACACACTTGACCTTTGAACAACACGGGATGTTTTTTACAGAACAGTGCTGTAAATGTATTTTCTCTTCCTTATGATTTTCTGAATGCCATTGTCATTACCACATACAGTATCTGATACACATGACACACAAAATATGTGCTAATCGACTGTTCATATTATCAGCCAGGCTTCTGGTCAAGGGTAGGTTATTAGTAGTGAAGTTTCAGAAGAATCGATAGTTATATGTGGATTTTTGGCTGCCCCGGGGGGCAGTACCCCAACCCTCACATTGTTCAAACGTCAATCGTAATTTTTTTAAAAGTTCACATGTTTGTGGACCAAAAAATTAATGTGGCTAGGAAGCGGCTTCGTTTGTAACAAATAGATGGTTAAACTCTGTCTGTGGCCTTTTGCCTGGCACGTCTCTGAGCCTGACATCTGAGTCTGAGTCTCTCTCTTCCTGTCTTTGTTAAAAGGGAGAATAACAGACAAAGAGGCATTAAAGACCTATCAGCACCGAATGGAGATGTTCTAATCAAGTCTTTCACTTTTTTATATATAATTTATTGTCATGTTGGCCAACGTATAATGTACACAGTGTGCTCTGGGTTTTGGGGCTAGATGCCCGTGACTCATCGCTTACGTACGACACCCGGCGCTCATCCCAATAAGTGCCCTCCTCCTCCATGCCCACCGCCCGTTTCCCCCTCCCCCGCCCCATCAGCCCTCAGTTTATTCATCGGCTATTTCAGAAGGACAGAGAGACATTTAGGGGAGTCACCTCGTTCATCCAGCGACTGTGTGTCTGCCATGGGACAGGTGTCAGCACCGAGTAGGCAGTGGTCTTCAACGTTGTGTCTGCGTAGCCCCTAAAATGATCTCACGACCCACGTAAAATCACTGAGTGGCTCATGCCCCACCATTGAGAAACGACTCTGCAGCTTTTAAGAGAACAGGCACTTTTAATTCCTAAGTGTTGGACACTGTGCAGACAAGGGAGACAATGCAAATCTAGTGCCTGCCACCTCACCGTCACCACACTGTTGTTGTCACTGTCACTTCAGGGAGAGAGCCAGCGGCCCCTACGGCGATCCAAGAGGAGATGGATTATTACCACCCTGGAGCTGAACGAGGAAGATCCAGGCCCCTTTCCCAAATTTGTGGGTGAGGTAAGGAAGCCCCCCCATCCTCTCTGCCGGGGGGGAGGGCTGTGTCCTGAAAGCTGTGTGTCAGGGAGGCCAGGCGGTGAAGTGACGGGAGGGGTACCGGACTGGGTTCTAGAACCCTCTGTGCCGCTACCCAGCGAGGCGACTTCGGGCAAGTCCCTTCCTGTGAGTGTGTGCTGAGAGCTCAGCCACACCTGGCCGGGACTGGTTAATTCCAGCCCATATTCGGCCCGTGCAGAGTCCTTGGTGAGGGAAAGAAAGTATTGTTATTTATTTATTTTTAAAACACTTTTTTCTAATGTTTTATTTATTTTTGAGAGAGAGAGAGACGGCGTGAGCAGAGGAGGGTCAGAGAGAAAGGGAGACACAGAATCTGAAGACAGGCTCCAGGCTCTAAGCTAGCTGTCAGCACAGAGCCCGACGCGGGGCTCGAACCCACGAACCAGGAGATCATGACCTGAGCCGAAGCCGGACGCTCAACTGACTGAGCCCCCTGGGCGCCCCGGTAGATGCCTGCTATGAAAACAACATAGGGAAAGCTCTCAGGGCTCAGGGGCCAGAGTCAGGGGCACGCACGGGGCTCCTACTCCGGAGGTCCTGCATCCCTAACCAGGGGTTAGGACGCTCGCTGCACCTGTCTGCACACACAGGCCGTGGTGGCGCCTCCATCGTAGGCTGCCTCAACGAGTGAACGGGCGAGGGCAAGCGAGGCGTCTCGTAGCCTGGCTCACGCTGAGCCCTTCCTAAGTGTTCGCTGTTTGGGTGCATCTCCTCTCTCCCTGCAGGGATCAGCGGTGTGGGCCCCTCGGGACGTATCCTTCCGGGTGTTTCCGCATCGTCTCACTCGTGTGAGTCGGTGCTGACAAAGCAGGACCCCGATACGTATATGTCCTGCACGTGTGACAGTGAGGCACAGCCCCGTTCCTGGGGCGGGCGTGTAAATCCTGAACCACGGGGGGCCTGTGCCCTGGGAAGGGGGTGCCGCTCCGGGGCTCTGTCCCTGGGGAGGGGCACGTGTGAGGCTCCCTAACATCAGTCACGTCATGCGTTCCTGCATCTTTGCAGGTCTTTCTATGTCTCTAGGATGAATCCTCAGACGTGCAATTGCTGGACTTGGGGCTTGCAGAACCCTGTGCGTCCTCGCCGCGATCTCCAGTGCGCCTCGTGGCTTCTTCTCACTTTCTTTTCTCCCCCGTGTTTTGTCTTTCCAGCTGTTCAGTGATAAGTCTAATGATGATTCAATAATGTATTCCATCCATGGCGCTGGTGTGGATGAGGATCCAGAGAGGGGGCTGTTTTCTGTGGGAGATCACAAGAACGGGTGGGTGTATGTCCACCGCCCTGTGGATCGAGAGACAACGCCGTCTTTCAAGGTACCTGCAACCTGATATGTCCTAAGCTTGGGTGTGGAGCTGTGGCGGGCAGGTCGTATTAGTCAGGCACTAGGGAAGCCGTCCATTGCCACGTCCTGGGAGACAGTATGTTATACACTGTGGTGAGCTTAAAAGTATGCGTGGGCAGAGAGGTTGATATTGTAAAATTTTTTTTGACGTTTATTTATTTTTGAGAGACAGAGAGACAGAGCGTGAGCAGGGGAAGGGCAGAGAGAGAGGGAGACACAGAATCGGAAGCAGGCTCCAGGCTCTGAGCTGTCAGCACAGGGCACGACACAGGGCTCGAACTCACAAACTGTGAGATCATGACCTGAGCCGAAGTCGGACGATTAACCGACTGAGCCCCCAGGCGCCCCGAGAGGTTGATACTGTAATGATCTTTTAAAGTTCTGGACTCTGGGACGATTCATGTGAGCTGCTGTAGATAGATCTTCCCTCCCGTGACCGGGTCCCCGGCACAATCAGGGCGTCTGAAAGCACTTGGGGATGGGCTGGAGATGTTTGCAAAGTGGGCTAACCTGGCCCTGGGTGAGGCACCGCTGAGGTGTGTGGGCAGAAGCTACAAGCCGAGCCCACAGCCGCCTGACGCCTGATGGACGGG